>JAYJLX010085134.1:0-24161 GCA_036873525.1 Chalinula nematifera
ATATTAACCCATGTCACTGTGTGTGTATGTTATATACAGGTATACTCAATACACTGTTACTATACTCAATACATTACACATTGTGGTACCTATTGAGTGAGTATAGTATATATCTATACTGGTACTGTGCTAGCAGCTGTCAACCATTACTGATAATATATTCTATTGGATAAACCTGTTAATGAGTGTCCCTGATCCAGTGACCATTACAACCCACAACACAGGATAATGACAGAAATTCAAACACACCACACACACTATACTATACACTATATACATTACTATACACTACAGTATATACCATTTATACAGTATATCATTTATACACTATAGTATATATCACTATACTATACATCATTAACCATTACACAATACATAATATCACTTATACATTCCATACACATGTACTATACATTACACAATATCACAGCACTTTTTACATGTTTCATTACACCCTTTTTATACCATACTGTATTATATAATATATATTTATATCACTGCTCAATCCTATTTATTTATATTGTGTATAATATTGTACTATAAACCACTATATATATAACTGGCATTGGTTTGGGTGTGTATAGTATAGTATAGTCAGTATACATGAGTGGATGGGTTATTATTACTAACCATATTCCATCAGAGGCCATTAATATGAACTCATCATCACTGGACAGATCGGCTATAACTATATCAGGGAGAGGAGATATCTGATCCTCTAATGGCAGCAGATCATCATTCTATTTATATACATGTTCAGTCCTCCATTAATCCTGAGGTTCTCATCTATATACCATAAAGCCTTCTGTATGCGAGACTATGAAATAGGTATAAAATAGGATATCTGAATACTCCATCATGTCCCCACGTGTTCCCACTAAATATTAACCCCTTGGTGTGCCCACGTGCAATTTTCTAGAGGGTATCTATGATTAAATTGAGTAGTAGTGACTAGTGAGCAAGGTCGCGGCTAGTCTAGTAGATTTTATATTAGGGAACTTAGATGAGCGATATAGGAAGGAGAGGTAAACCCCTACTGAATTGGAGATTGTAAGTTATGATATTGCTGATTTCAAGAGAGAAGGTATATGCTGTGGATTTGGGTTATTAAGTGCTAAGGCACATATATATTTACTACTGATAAACTAAAACACAGTGTTCCATGCATCACCTTTTCTACAGAGCTTGAACAATGTTTTATTTTATTATCTTGTTACACAAGTGCTATTTATGTGAATAATCAGTACTTACTGTTGTTTGACACACAAAAACATTGTTCCACAGGGTATGTCAGTGGTTCGTGGGTGCTGGGTTCAAACGTACATCTGCCAACAGACGAAGAAATGTATGCCATGGTCAACTCCTAAACAAACATGTTCCTTCTTCAGTATGCTGGTAGCTGTCAGTCAGTGGTCCGGCTAACTCCACCGGCTGTGGGGAGGGGTTCTCATATACTAGACTCAATACAGAGGTACAGTAGGGTTACTAGGGTACATGTATCATGTGTGTACATGTCTTGTCTGATATTCAATATTACTAATATTTGTGTATTATATTGTATACAGGAGTCTACCACCCCTGGTATACCTGCTAGTAAATGTGCTAAACCAGTCACTGGAACTGATGCTGATCTCGGGAAGCTAAAGTTAACCAAAGCACGGACGGTGTTGAGGAACTTTGGTGTTTCTGAGGAAGAGGTGAGTCAGTGATACACACACTGTGTGCTATTAATAAATAACAGTGCAGTAACAGATACTTTAATCTACCATATTATGGTGAATAGTTTTTATGGCTTTTACATTTTTTATTAACCAATTATCTAGTTAATTTTATTGATTGAAAAATTATTTTTAATGCGTAGATTAGCAAACTTTCTCGATGGAAAGTAATTGACCTGGTTCAAACGATATCAACTGAAGCAGCCAAATCAGGTGGAAGTAAGTCTACCATACTTATTTATTTATACATTCTATCACTCTCCCTCCCTCTCTGATATAGGGTGTGGATGAGTACCATTGTAGTAGTATAGGATGTTTTGAGAATGTAGGTGGAGCTACGAAACCTTTATTATTGGGTTAAGTTATTACTTTGCTGTGAGAATCATGATGATAAATATTGTAGTCAAGAGGAATTTTTATTCGATCTGAACCAGATTGTAGAGAACAGTATCACATACATGTATAACGGGCCACTAGCACATTTACCCTGTCCGCTGATATTATGAGACAGATTGAGAATATTGTACCTTGAGGAGGTGAGTTGGGCAATTCCATTTAATGCCCGTATCTATTCTATTTATTGCCCACTCTATAGAAAGTTGATTTATTGTCTCACTGGTGGCAGTATCGTAAAGGGCTCAGGGTTAACTGTAGTTACAGTTAGAATTAGAACAACTTTTAACCCCCATACAAATTTAACTGTTGGTATTAACTTTAATCTCAAGGTTTCATTGGATGCTGATGAAATAGATGTTGAAGGTTTCAATGGTATTGATGTTGGTGGGACCAAACTACCCGTAGGGATGACTCCATATGGTAGTGGGGGTGGGCGGGGCCAGTACTGACCACATGTTACTAATGAAGGACCTCGCCCACTCCAGTAGTAGCAGTGAGGAAGACAAAGATAAATTTGAAAATATTATATTAGGAGATAATAATTATAATATTAATTCACGTATATAATAATTATTCTCAATTGTGTATAATAATATTGATTGTGAATTATAATTACTAATTAAAAAAAAATGAAGACCATTGTTTTTAATTATATAATTGTTAAAATCATCGATGAACATTTGATTAACTTGTGTGTCTGTCCACCTATATACTGTACTAGCAGTATCAAACCAAAAATATATTATAGATTATGGTGCATATGGGACCACATACATAATTATAGAGTATATATATTCCTAATACTTATAATTATTTAGAAGACCTTGTCAATTAGACTGCATTAACAGCAAAATAAAAATCCAGACCAGTTTATTTCAACACTGAATGATATTGCCACTAAAAATGTCAACTGAACTATACAAGGGCGAGGGGGAGACACTTCACATGAACATGAGCTAGCTGAGTAAATTTAAACTACACTAAAAAGCATATTATTTTGATTGTCGTTCCAGTATTAATGTGATCCATCAATACATATATTAAAGCGCTCATTAAAAGTGCATGGGGCAAGTGTGGAAAGGAATGAACTACTAAACTAACATACTGTGACTACCATATCCCACCTCATGATGTACTGCACATGATAAAAACTGCCAAAACAATAACTATTATACACCATGCCTAACCAGCGTGTATACGATATATACCCGAGGTTGATATTTAATAAACCGAATACAGCAATTTATATAATAATTATAATAAAAAGAACTTGTACACACATACACATTAATAATAAAATATAACCAAAACACACACATATAGTATACACTTGATGTTATACAATAAAACACTCCTGTAGTTTAACTAATACAATAACTTGAAAGAATACCATACACAATCAATATACACACACTGACTGTTGGTAGGGTTATGTATACAAACATACATACACACATTCACTGTATATAAATGTGAAACCACTCAAACTAAAATCAAATATCATTAATTATTAAAAGTTATTATTGTAAAGTTACTGTTTGTCAAGAAATCATGTCATTCACTCGTTCGGCAACATCGTTGAATTGCAGTTTATCGGTCAAAACCTTGCAAAATTGTGTCCATGTCGGATGAGAGGTTGACTCCAACCATTTATTGAGAACCTTTTCTAATCGATCATTATCAGTGAGGGCAGGATTATGACGAAGGGTCTCACGATCGTTGTTTGAAATGCCAAATTCTCGACCAATATCACTCCATTGGGATGATTTATCTTGTAGCAGATCAAATATTTTCTTGGAGGTCAATTGGCTAGAATGATCCAAAGAAAATCCTATATATTGAGAGATAATAGGAAAACAAGTGAATCAGTCACAATAGAATAAAATAGCATTTATGTTTGACGAAAAGTGGTTTGGCTGAAACCTGATTTGCGCAACCGCCTACCACGCAGGCAGTTCACCCATCCTTATATGTACGTATAAACAATCAATGTTATGTACTGTACGTATATATATACCTTTTATCCAATGCATCATATCTTCAGTGACAGGCTTACACAGACTACGATTTTTGGAACAGGTGTAGTACTTGTTGTTTGTTGATATGGTACAGTAGTGATCACTGTGACCAGCAACAGGACAAGGAAATACCTTTGTGATGAATGCTATAGCTGTGTGCTGTAATCGCTCTTTTGCAAGGTCGATCGCTTCATTTACTGCCTTGCTTGTTGAGGAGCAGCAATCAGGAATGGGGACACTCACTTGCATCCACCATGTTTTATCCGATAGAATCACTACACCCGGGATTTCATAGCTCTTGTCGTAAACTTGGATTCGATTACGATATTGGTTTTTTGAGCTCTCACAGTCTTCATCGTCTGGTATATATATTTCAAACTGGTAGTGTTTTTTGTTGGAAAGAAGCTCAACAACAGAAGTGAAATAAAAGCTTTGAGGTAAAATACGCGCATTTTTGTCATGATCTTTTAAAATAAACCCACAAGCTAATCCATCCATGGAAACCGCTGACTCAGCAGTGGGTGACAGATACGACAAGGCACTCGGAAGGAAATACAGCTGCTTCTTTTCATCAACCAGAACAGCCAATCGTAGTGAGACCAAAAGCGTCAGGAATTCTTGGTCAGTTAAATCATCGGTAAAATCTGCTACATCTTTGAAAAGCTTATCACAAAAAGCGGCATCAAATAAACCTTTCTCTCCCAATTTTGTACACAGATGATAGTAGCCTTGTAACTGAGGTGGCACCTGGAATGTTGTAGTCACTATTTGCGAAAGCCTCTCTATTATTGGATCGACTTTGGTTAGCACGAGATCAGCGATAGCATCAGGATAATAAAGCAATAAAGCTGATTGGTTGAAAAATATTAAAGCCTTTTCGACTGCATCTTTCTCCATACCAAGCAAACTGCCTAATTTTAGGCAAGTATCCTTTCGAATAACAGCCGAAGCTTGGCTTCGCAAGGCAAGTTGAAAAACAAACCATCTCAATGGTATGGGTTGAGGCTTAGCCAAGTCGTCAATAACTTTTTCTATGGCATCTTGCATCTCCTTGGTATACCCCTTACGCTCATCCTCATCTTCAGCCAAGGTATTCATCGGAAAAATTAAATTATCTTTGTTACTATATATCACATGCTGGTATTTTTTGCGAACATGTTCAAGGCCTTTTTCAAGCGCAGCTAGAGTGGTGCTGGTGACACCATTTTTTTCAAGCTTATCTTTGTGTGTACCCACAATCATGACTTTCGAGGGAGGATTGGCATCAGCTGCTATTTGGCAAGCTCTTTCGATATACTGGAGATTGGTTAAGTGCAAATCATCAGGTGATACTCGATTTTTCCCTCCGACAGTGTAGCACATCTTCGGTTTGTCTTCAAGACGGTCTATTAATCGCATGAGGACAATTTGAAATGAAGGACTCCTAAACAAGAGAGGGAGCATGTCTTGAAACTGGGGCTGCCCACCGGAGTCGATTAAATTAAGCCATTTAGAGCTAAACATTTTCGAAGACGGTTGAGCATTGGATAACGCATCATTTATAGCTTTTAAGGCTTCAACAGTGCTAGTAGAATCGGCAGGAATGGGTTGCTGATTATGCGAGGGGGGTTGGTTGCGATGTGGCGGGATGTCTTGACAGTTTGGTTGAATTTGATCTTGCAGTTGAATTTGATCTTGCAGTTGAATTTGATCTTGCGGTTGAAGTTCATCTTGCTGCAGTAGAGTTTTATCTCGCAGTTGAATTTCATCTTGCAGTTGAGTTTTATCTCGCAGTTGAGTTTCATCTTGTGGATTCATACGCTTCTTTAGAAACTCTGCTATTAGATGGATCAGCTTTGCTTCTGAGATCTTCTCAAACTGACCTTCAAATTCGTTTAATTGATTAGCCTTGATTGCTCGGACTGGATTCTTCATTATGTCAGTGGAATTTCGTTCCTCCTTGGGTAGTGGCTCTTCTCCCAGAATTACTCGAGATAGACTTGTTTTCCCAACTCCCGGAGGTCCATACAGCATGATGTTGAGCTGTGTTATTTCTTCCTCACATTCAGCCATTGCTTTCAAGAAATGCTTCTGATCATCACCTAGGCCTACTGAAACAACAAAAAAAAAACATATTGTCAAATATTAAATAAATGTATAGATTGCATGTAATTATGAACACACCATATGGCCCTTTAAAAGATTCGTGGGCAAAAATTTTTTATAGGTTTGCTGAAAAAAATTTGGCCGGTTATTTTTTATCTTTTATTTTACTATAATCCATACCAATACATCGACTACTGTAAGTGCTGAGTAGCACTATATATATATAGGCCATTTTAGCAGCAGATTGAATTAAGTGAAAATATTTTCCTAGTGAAAATAAGGGGCACAGTATATGATGCACGCAATGGTACTACAGATATACACTAGAGCCTCTAATTCATTCAAACTATGTTTGAAACAATATTCTTCTCTATGTGCTTGTGCTAGGATTTCTTTTTGTGTGTAAAATTAGTTTAGTTTCAGGCAAAAGTTAGTATTCAAAATAACCAAATACATGGTATACAGTAATACTTTACAGCTACATTGAATATGAAGTTATAATTAGACATACTTGGTTTTCCACCATCATCAAGAGTGGCTTCATTTGTCTCAGATTGAGGGAGATACTGAGCTATATAATTATATTTGAGGTTATAAAGTCAATCTACATATATTTGCCAATAACAATATTAATTATATATACATGCGTGTATCCACACTTACATGTATGAATACATAATAAATAGTTAAGCAGAAAAAGTAAATAATGTATAGCCTTTATTACCATTCTGTAAGGCATCTTCAATACTCTTCTCCCATTTCTTCTTCTCTTGTTTGCTCCCGGCTGTGAATTCGTACAACTGAGCAAACTTAAACATACGGCTGTTGTTCACAATTAGAAAGGTACAACCGTCAACTGAGAGAGTGACATGAGATGTTTAAAATAATAAACTGTAATAATATATGTGCTGGACTATAGACATACTATTGTCAGCTCTGTCTCGAAACGTTAAGTCCTTTAGCCTAATAACAGGACTGATTTCTTCTATACCACCAGTGTCAGTGTGATATGTCTTTAATAACAGCCTCTCCGAACCATCCTCAGGCTTAGATAGTAACACTAGTATGTCCGTTAGTAACAGAACACGGACTAAAGGATTTGTTTTTTGTGATATCTTCCAGTTCAAAACTCCCTCATGAAGTAGTTCACGATTCTGAGCAGTCAAATCGAGATCTTTGTATTCCGCCGATAAAGGGTTTGTGGTCTTATCCAGATAGGTGGAGTCAAGCCTGGCTTGGTAATCCTGTAGGTGGCGCTGAAGGTTCTCATTATGTTTGACTTCCCTATTGACAAACATACAGATATTTTTCGCACACATTAGTGCAGTTTCCATTAGCTCAGCTTCATCTTTATCCTCATCTATCAGAGACGAGAAGCAATAGATATTTTAAAGGCTCCATCAAGATTAAGTTGACAGATAATACAAAATGCAACAAAAAAACTTTTAATCGTTATGCCTTCAATACTATGATGTGGATTACCTTTGATCTTTTGCTTGTGTTCCTTGTTTAGTTTACAAATGGTCTCAATGAGTAGCTGGTATCTGGTGAGTCTAGTCCAGACAATGGTAACCAAATCCTGTAGCTTTAGGCGATTGCAGTATGGATCACTCTCAGCGTCCTGTATCATGATATATACACATGCATATATTATATATATATATACAGTAATATCAATAAGCAACAGCATGTACATGTATACAGGAATCACTCTTAATGTCCAATTTACTGTACTTATGTAAGTATCGCTTTTCATAAGCTTATGTATGTAATACTTGAAGGAATTTCTTGAAGCTTGGATAAGCCTTTGTGAATTCTTGGATTTTTTGAGTTGCCCTGCTCTGGTTAGCAGCAAACTCTGATACAGCTATACACAGCTTCTCTCCAGCCTGGCCATCGAACTTTAAAAGAAAAGAAAAAAAAGGAAGGAATTAATGTACGAATCAACAAACCATAGCCCAATATCAGCATCCAACTAACCACACCCCAGCCCCGCCCCTGTTCTCCGCTTACCCTACTCAACAAAATGTCAGCCATTCTTTTGATGACACCATCAGCATACATAGATTGACGTGCCCTCATTTTATCACAGAAATCATCTAACAAATAAAAATGTAACATGTACACATACACAAGGCAGTTATGTACATGTACAAGTACATGTATTTATAGTATCGCATGTACATGTATGTGCATACTGTGTATTGTAAGGATCTCCTCTAAGGAAGCGGGGAATATCATCTCAGCTTGCTGATAAGTTATTATCTTCTGCCGACATAATGGAGTCTTGTAGATCTATTGAAGTAAAACACAATAAATGTATAATATCATTGAAGAGAGAGTGATTTCTTCTCTCACATGTTTCATTATCAGTAGTTTCTTTCTGTGTGTTCTCTCCGTGTAAATCAGTTCCTTCAATAACTCCTGTCGCTGGATCTCAAATGGAAGTAATCCATTAACAACCTACAAAAAACATATGCTGTATAGCTGGTTTTATTATTTTTACGTGTATCTAATTTGCAAGCATGGGCAGTATAGTAGCGCATAGTAAATTAGCATTACATGTACATGTACCTTTATGTGTATATGCATGGGGTGTATCATAATTCATAAGCATTTTAAATTGTTGTTAACATTATTTCAGTAGTTTAGGCAAATATATACATAAGCATATCATTATGCCTCAGAAGTAGGATCTATTGTAAGGTAATGTACAGTACATGCAGTGTTCCTTACCTCTGATGGTGTGGTTAGTCTCCAAGGAATTAGCTCACTCTCTACATCAGCATCCTGTAGTTCTTGCTATAGTATATAACACATGCGTATCACATAACAATAGCTTTAATAGTTACAGTGTATGCTCTATCAAAGTTACCAGTGTATTTATACAGTATAGTGCATAAGTGTATGTGCAATACAGGATAATGTGTATATATATGTATAATACAGTATATAGCGTCTATTATTGTTTTATGCCCTACCCGTATATGATCATCCATCATTGAGACCACCTTCCCACTCTTTATCAGGAACAGCGTCTAAGGTAGATGATTTCGTAATGGTGGTCACACCCCCAAACGTCGCCGTTGCACTATATCAAGCTCTCGTCCGATGTTGACAATGCCACACTGTGAGAGGGTGTGGTGTAAGTACCCTGACTACTTTGTGCAGTGGTTGCATGGGCTGATTCCCCTCCTCGAGTACTGAAACAGGCAGTCCTTTCCGCTTAACTGAGCTACCAAATAAAGCAACCGATAACTACAGTAGATACAGTTGAATCCTATAACATACTGATTGTGTTCTGCTGATGGCTTACACTCAGGCTTACACTAAGTTGAGGAATAAAGGGGTGGAGTTTAGAGATAAGACAGAAGAGTAGAGTGTTAAATGAAAGGGATTGGAAACGCGATAACGACATTTGAATACGTTACCTAACAATCCGACTGGTAGTTCGCCAAAGTTTGTCAGTCGTACAAGAACTTCTTGTAGGATATTGCAAAAAGGCACAGTTTAGTCCTGTCCGTTCCTGAATAATACAAGTAATCTATGAGGTAATATAATCATAGATCTATGCATAGATATAATCCATGTGAAACTCCACCCGTTCATTGAATAAACTCCTTGATGATACCCACGTGCAATTTTCTATTAAAAGGCATTATTTTTTTTTAGAGTTTAGACTAATAGAGCAATGAGAACTGTCTACAGGTCTCGCGGATTTTTAATAATATGTTTGGGAACTTAGACGAGCTGGGAAGGAAAGGCAGACTAAACCCCCACTGGCCTGGGCTGGAGATAGCATAATTCAGTGTGCCTCTCATGAGTGTCTCGCCCCCCCCATCTCACTATGCTGACTGTGATGTTACTAATTTCAATTGCTGATGAAGGTATGTACTGTTGATGTCGACTGTGGAGTAGGGTTGTTGAGTACTTAAGCACATATGTGCTGATAAACTGAAACAGTTTCTACGGCGGCACCATTTCATCCATTTCATCCTGTGTGTGTGTTTGTTTAGAATGTCAGCCACATTCTCTGACCATGTCTTACCAGACTGGATCCTACTACCCTGGACCCTCCACTTGCCGCCCTGTTTCCCCACCCAGTGGTCAATACGTACCCTCAGGCACTTCCATAGACCTAAATTCAAAATCAAGGTTATTGCGGGTAAGCTATACTAAAATAATGTGTATTATTATGCCATTAATCATGTGTGTATTAATATGCCATTATGTGTTATGTTTCTGAAGTTAAAAAATGGTAAAACCAGTAAATGAATCATTTATATACACTCATAAAGACCTATAGTTTATTTGTGGTAGTACTAAGCTACTAATGCCAAGGCTATGTACTTCACAGTGCACATACAAGCTACACTGTATAGGTTATTGCTATTAATATTAATTCCTTCGTAATTGGGTTCAAAATTATTATGTTTACCAATTAATTAATTAATCAAACAAGCCAAACGTTTCGACCACCTCAAGTGGTCTTCAAAACGAAACAACAAAAACAGATATAGCTTAAATATAATTATCATAATTATAAAATTTCAAACTTTCTAAAAGAAACGTTTTTGGTTGACATATTATATAATATTTTTCTGAAAAGAATGCATGGGTGGATTATCAAAAATCAACCAAATGCAAATTAACAAACAAAATGTCAACTTCGTAAAACCAAGAACGATGCCGTCATAGTAGGCGGGGTGGAAGAGGGAAGGCCATGTACTCAGTACAGGTGAGAACATCAGTGCAGGACCAGAAGTATAAAGGTACGAACAGAAGGGTCAGGTTAGATTGCTAATATTGCTTGTTTGTATACTGTGCATGTTGTCATGGATGAGGTTGTATGCAAACTTCCAAGGAGCTTTTGATGATTCCTTCACCATTTTCTCGTAGCTCGTTAAATGTTGTTGCTGAAGGAGGGAGGAGGGACTGTTTCTGTTCGTAGCGTTTCAAAAAGCTCTTGTATTTTTCGAGTAGAGTGTTTAATTCGTAATCATTGATTTCTTGCACGTGGTGCATCGCTATTCTTGCATGCATTATTTTCAAAGCGAAATCAATTGGAGTTGCACTTTGTTCTGTAATGAAAATACCAACAAGGTGGAATTCGCATCTCGTTGTAAGACCGGTGCGCCAGAATCTCCAGGAACAGTTGCTGCATGTTTATCAGCCTCCCATTGACAACATGGGTATTCCATTGAATGCACTTGAGCCAACTTATCTGCCAGCTTATGAACCATTCCATCTTTCACAATCACCACGGTACCTTTCATTTCTTTAAATTTTGCTTCCTCTGGTGGCTTGCACCATTTGATTTTGGATGGTAGACAGATGCCTTCACCTGCTTTAAGATCGCTAAGCAAGCTTTCGAGATTGCCACAATCATTTTGTTGTGCTGTCGTATTTCTTATTATGCCGATATCAACATTACTTTGATGGCGGAAAAGTTGATCCTCATTGTTTTGAGGAAAAATCAAACTGTAGGGGGTTACCAAGACATACATGTATTTGTGTGGTACAGGTGTACCATCCACTGGTGTCACTTCTTGTTTGATAAGTGCCATTTTTCCATGCAAGAGTTCAAGGGGGCCGTGTGCTTGTTGAGTGCATGTGTATGCAAAATTTCCCGTTTTCATTAAATCCAGTCCTTTATCTGCTAAGTCTGGATACAAAGTTGCTTGTAAGGCAACATGAATCAGAAGGGGATCTTCCTGTGGTCCAGGTCCAGTGAGGGTTATTTGGGCAACTGGGTCGTGAACCATTTTGTATTGCACTTGTGTTTGTTGTCCCTCATTCACTGGGAGAGGATTCACTACTTCACAATAATCTGAACTGCGGCTCGGTATAACTGTATGGAACGCTCCAATGTGGTAATGAGCTACTCTTTCGATTTCACCTACTGTTAAACAGTGACGTACGCTGAATCCCATGCGACCTATTTGAGTGACTAATTTGCCTGAAGAATTATAAGCTGTAGTTACTATCTCACCAGCTGTGCAAACGTTGAAGGCTATTAGTGGGTAATTAAGGACAATTTCGATCATATTCTCTAATTCCTCCGGACTCCATGATGCTATGTATAGGCGTGTCAGTGTGTCGTGTAGTGCTTTAGTGACTTCATGAACAAGGTCCAACTTTCGTTGTCCCTGTTGTTTTATTTGATTGCAGGTGATTTCATCAGGCATTACTCTGATGGCAGGCCAGTAGCCCGCCTTCTCCATTGAGAACCCAGTGCCCAATGATTCAACTCCTTTCACGCTAAAATATAAAGTAGTCGTGCACATATTATTTTTAATGCCAATTAAATTCATATGGATCCCTGCATGTATATAATATAAACTGTACTCACCCAAATGTATAAACTATACCCAAGCATGTCAAATTACAGTGTACAAATAGTTTACATACTGTATTAAATCATCCACTATCACTCTATTCAATGCCAGCCCATCAGCTATGTATTGCTGGAACACATTGGTATATTCGCTTTCTTCCTTAGGTAGCTTTTCTGGTGGTGGTTGTACTGGTAAGCGGCCAATCTGAGCTTTATGAGCCAGCTGTTGCAAGGTTTCCTTCGTCTTGCTTTCATAAAGGTCATCTAGCCAGCTGCAATCTGAATACATAAATACATAAACTGGGCTCTATACTGTCAGAAAAATATACTTGCTATATAGCATTATAACGAAAATATATATAATTATATAATGCATGTAATTATATTACTCTGACCTGTTTCATTGTTGTTTTTGCTTGATTGCTTGCTTGCTGTGCTAGTGCTTTCAAAACCTATACAGTATGGTATGTGTTGATATAGGGAATAGTAATTAGGCTTACTGAATATACTATTTTGTGTTATACATTTACCTAGTTACACTTGGTTGGTCTCTCAAGAACAGTTTTGTTGATAAAATGAGTCTCATAAGAGGATGCCCTGAGTGGCGGTTCTGTAGACATCATGGGATTTTATTATCATTTTGATCATTGCAGGACATATTATACTGGCTGTATGATATGCATGCATATCATTTGACTGTATGCCAGTCCTGCTTGTGTGTGTCACTAGCTGAGTAGCAAAAAATGCCCAGCATTGAGAATAAATTCACCTGATTCAACACGTCTTCTGGATACTACTTCAGTTGGACCCTCTCTTTGTTCTTTTAATGAAGTATATCTTTCTCGCTTCATTTCCTTTTCACTTATTGTATGCATCATTTTTAGCCTTACTCTCTCTGCAGCTGCAAGTGCATGTAAACATATTTTGAGTACTTTATGAGCTACATGCATTTACCTACCTTCTTGTATTTATAGTAGTAGTCAGAATAATAATAAAAAAAACCCATGTAAGTTACATACCATGCATATACATTTGTATAGACCAGACCAGCAGGCACATGCATACATTTTATAATTCACTCATGCAGCAGTCTAATATGAGTTTTAACATACCAATCTCAGAGGCTTCAACTTCTTGTGACATCTCTATTAAATGCTGCGGGCAATCTGTACTGAACTCAAAGCAATAATTTACTGACAACACTATATGGGTTATGTAATTATGCACTGCTGTTTATACAGTTTATTAATTTTAAAATTTTTTTCAAACTTAGATAAAATTTGTGTATTACTATACCTTTTATACAGTGTTACAGTGATACAACGTACTGGACGAATACCAATTTTAACCCTCAATAAACTCATTACTAAGAAAGAGAAGGCAGTGTGTATAATGTCAGATACTATTTAATGCTGTATACTATTGTTATGTGTTGCTATAGGAACAAAAGTGTTTCTGGTGGGTCAGACATTCCCCAAAGTCGAATTACCTGTGCTGAACTCAAAGACAGCCAATCAGTTCCAAATAGATTACTTACAGGTGAGGAGAAATCGTGTGACTATATCGATGTAGATGTAGTAGTCAGCATGATGCATGGTGTGATCACTGGCATCCCATCTGCTTATAAGATACGCAGACTGTTTATCAAGTGATAGCTATGATAGTATTTTGATTGTTGTGTTAATAAGTTCGAAGGTAAACTGCTCAATTTGACTATGCAAAGTGACGATTGTACTCAGTACGTTGGTCCATTTAGTGTATTTTAATTCAAATTTAGCCACCTCATGCAAAACACATGTTGTGCTGATCTCATTTCTCCCCGTTTCCTCTATTAGGTATATCTGTATTGTTTGTGTTAAGAGAGTGATGATAATTCTAAGAAGCTCAAGATGGGGATGGTCAGAAGGGGCATTCCCTAATTCAGTAATGTCAGAGAGTAGTACAGAAAGTACTGAAACAACTTGCTAACTTCAAGAGAGAAGGTACAGTATACGTACATGTACATGTACCAACTGAGGAAGAAATGAGAGCCACGGTCACTCCTAAACAAACATGTATCTTGTTCAGTATGCTGGCAGCTGAACAACAACTCAAGGTATATATACACCAGCATAGTGTATGAATAATGATAGAGTCACTGTGTACTTAGGACACTGGTTATGGTGACAAGTCACTGTTTGCTGTTGAAGATGATCAAGATTACTCCAGTCAGATGACGTACGTTGGGATACTAATTAATAGTTATTAATTAGTTATATTTATTGATAGGTCAGAGCCGCTCCCTGGAACACCACCCACCACTTCATTAATGCTATGAAGGGGAAGTACCAGCTGTCAGTCAGTGGTCCGGCTGACTCCACCGGTTGTGGGTAGGGGTTCTCATATACTAGACTCAATACGAAGGTACAGTAGGGTTACTAGGGTACATGTCTTGTCTGATATTCAATATTACTAATATTTGTGTATTGCATCTTATACAGAAGTCTACCACCCCTATAGTATACCTGCTAGTAAACGTGATAAACCAGTTACTGGAACCGATGCTAATCTCGTGAAGCTAAAGTTACGCAAAGCACGGACGGTGTTGAGGAACTTTGGTGTTTCTGAGGAAGAGGTGAGTCAGTGATACACAAACTGTGTGTTCTTAATAAATAACAGTACAGTATCAGATACTTTAATCTGCCATATTATGGTGAATAGTTTTTATGGCTTTTACATTTTTTTATTAACCAATATTTACTAATTAATTTTATTCATTGAAAATTCTTTCTAATGCATAGATCAGCAAACTTTCTCGATGGAAAGTAATTGACCTGGTCCGAGCAATATCAACTGAAGCAGCCAAATCAGGTGGAAGTAAGTCTACCATACTTATTTATACATTCAATCACTCTCCCTCCCTCTCTGATATAGGGTGTGGATGTCAGTAGTCTGAGGTTTGCTCGGGGCATTAGATTCTCACAAATGGAGGCTCAAGAAAGGTACAAGGAACTGAAGGAAGACTGTCAGAGAGTTTTTAATTTACAGAACAAGTTAGCGTAACAGAAATATAACTTTTATGCATTATTATACGAGAGTGCTCTTTAATTAGAGTACTGGTATCGGATGAGATATTATCAATAGACGAGGACAGTAATGATAGTGGTGGGGAGAGTGAGGATGAGTTGGGGCGTAATGTAGAGTCATTGCTGTTTAACAAGAAGACGGCTGTGGACCTAACACACGAACAAGAAGCGGCTGAGATACAGGAACTGAGGAGATTACTAATGGAGGAACAACCAGTCTGTAATGATGATAGAACCATTGGATTACCTGGAGGTGTGTACCGGATTCTACTGGATTGGATGCCGATATAATCAAAAATTGTTCTATTAGAAATGAGCCAAGTCAGGCCAGAGGAGACGTACAAATGGATTTGGAGACATTGAGAAAAGTAATCTTAGAATGGATGATTTGAGAATATGGGTAGAAAGGCAAGCATTTGTGACTTTTCTGCACTTGTCCTGTACATTTTTGCCCCACAAAATGGTGGTGCGTGGGCGGATACGTATTGTAAAATTAATGATATTCATAGTTTTTATTTAACACGCAGAAGGTCTATATAGAGCGGCTGGTTGCATTGGGTATGATCGTAGTGAAATTAGTTGACCATTTTGATATACATCTTTGTATTACAATGGTAGGGAAAGTATAGTTTCTCTTGCAATTGCAAAAAAAAACGGCAAAGAAAATCAGTTAGAAAAATCATCTATGAATACGATTTTGCATTGCATATACCTGACCTGAGTCATCCTTTAAAAGATCAACTCACTATAATTGCAATAGAAGCTCCTACTCTAATGTACATCAAGATGGTGGAGTATATCCAATAATTTACAGAAATATACTAAGATATTGAACTGGTTAATTTTAAGTGCCACGCCCAATGCAAACGGTCTATAGCTATAATAGCAGATTATTGTTTTATGTTACAACAGATTGATAACAATTCCTTTACAAATAGGGTATGTGGAGGTTCCTTAAAAGTGGAAGGAGCAAGCCAACATCATTATAGAGATTCTGCCAACATTATTTTAGCAACCCTGGTACCACTCTAGCCACACCCACAAAGTCAAAGGCTTAAAGCTGCTTCTACCCTTGCTTCTACCTGTACTCACCGCAGTACCTACCACTGAGGGTATACAGGACACCGGAAATAGCCTGAGTGAGTGCCGGGGTAATCCATGATCCATTCCTTATAACAAGCAACACTTCAGTGATCCACCATTACTTGTTGTCTTTGTGAGTATATGTACTGATCCTTCTATGAGTGTGTATAATGGTTGATCATTATTCCCTTGTATTATAATAGTCCTATATTATACAGGAGTCTACCTGAGCTGATACTGACTTGAAAAGAAGTTTAGATCAGATCCAGCGGGATATTCATGGTACACTTCAAGGTAACACATAACTACACCCACATACTATAGCAACCACGCCCACACTTTAATGATGCCGTTGCATGGTTAAAATGAATAAAGCTTACAACAGAATATGCGTTTTATTCAGTTATTCATTTGTTTTGCACTATCTGGATGGGATACTTCGCCCAAACAAATAATGTTTATTACTAAAATACTCAAAAATAGAAAAATAAAGTAGAAACCTCCCACCAAAGCTATCACATTCACATTTCAATGGTTGTATCAGTTATTTTAGAATTAAAAAAAAAAAAAAATCGTTTTGGACAATTTATTAAAGCATGGTTTGGGTGGGCGTGGTTACCAGTATTTGTTGATAAACTGTTCATTTGCTAAGTAGGATATCCGGATGCAAAAATTAGCATTTTTTGCAGCTCAAAAAAATTACACCTTATGATATACCATCCTGTTATCCTTTAGGGTAAGCATCCTGATGAGTTGTCTTAAATGGTGGCTGCTATCAAAGACCATAACAGCAAGAGTAATAATGGCTGCCCCTCCCATTACCATCAGTATTGAACTGGAGAAGAAGAGGGATTTCCTGAAGCAGTTGAAGCCATTACTTGATGTATTGTTTTAAAGAATGCTTTATACCGCAGATACCAGACTCCAGAGGAGGCGTGTCTACCGATCAGAGACTACTGTAGAAACAGATTGGCTTGTATAACATAATGGGTTAAGTTATTAAACCCTTTTCATGTTATTTAATAACACAACACACAATCATAGTATATTATATTGATAATGGGCATTAACTAGAAATAGCCAAACTGTAGTTATATGTCAGTAACATGTGGTTTGGAGTATGGATGTGTTTAATATAAGGGGGTAGGTATGTTAATGCTGGAGGGTGTTAATACTAGAGGGTAGGTATGTTAATACTAGAGGGTAGGTATGTTAATACTAGAGGGTAGGTATGTTAATACTAGAGGGTAGGTATGTCAATACTAGAGGGTAGGTATGTTAATACTAGAGGGTAGATATGTTAATACTAGAGGGTAGGTATGTTAATATATTAACAGTAGTATCCCTTCTCATAGGTTGTACCCGTCCTTCCTTCCCTCAGGGGGCGTGGCTGGAGGAGAGTTCAGTTCAAGACGCCATTTTATTTATAGGGTGGCTGCATGGTGTTAAGTGTGAATGGATGGATTCAATCGACTGAAGAATATTAATTGGACTATTATAATTATTTTTTATAGATTGTAAAGAATATGTTGTATAAACAATATTATCTTGTAACTCTAAAATATTCAAACAATTTATTTAATAAAAAAACTAAAGCTTATGCTAAAAACTAAAAAAAAAAGAACATGTAAGAAAATGTAACAAAACTAATAGTTTAATAGAATAGTTTAATCAATCAATAAGAATAGTTTAATAATAATGTTTTAGTGTAATTCAATGATCTTGCAGTATCCAATTAAGACCTGCTCTTCCGCACTGCCCATAGCAATAACAACACAACAATAGGAATAACCACAACATAAAGGGGAAATTGATGTTCCTCTTCTAGCACTGCGGGCTCCTCATTTTCATGTACCAGCGGCTCTAGTTGTTCGTCTATAAAATAGTTTATATGTATATTATACTAGTATATGGTAGATACAGACTGAATGATAACTCACTTGGTATGGGACCGGGTGGAATTGGTGTGTGGGGCTCTAGTTGTTTCTCATCTTTATAATGATCTATAATAGTTCATATGTATTATACTAGTACCTTATACATTGAATAACTCACTTGATGTGGTACCAGTGGGTGGAGTTGGTGAGTGATCATTAACACTGTCGCGTAGCAGAGATTTATCTGTAGAAACATCAGTAGGGGCCACACCCAGTTGCTCTATAGGGGAGGGGGAGGGGCCAATTATAGTACAAAAATGGCATGTAAACATGCATAAAATTTACATTAATGTAAGGATTAAATGATAACTCACTTGATACGGGTGGAGTTGGTGTGTGTTGGTCTAGTTGTTTCTCATCTATATAATAAAATAGTTCATACGTATATACATATTAATTGAATAATGACTTACTTGATGCGGTACTGGAGGGAGATGCTGTGTGATCTTCATCTTCATCATCACTTTCATGTATCGATGATTCATCTGTCATACCGAGTTGCTCTAGGGAGGGAGGGAGGTGGGAAATAAGTATAGATTATATACCGAGGTAAAGGTTTTTATGGGATTTATCACACAGAGCAACAAAGTCATGAGGTTGATAAATACCATAGAAACCGTACAGAGATATTTTAACCGGCTTCTACCATGACATGTTTATTGCAATGTTTATTTTTATCTTTTAATAACCCCAGCAGTGTAATATTAAGTTTTAATAACTCAGGCGGTCAGTGTAATATCACGGTTTATTAACCTCCTATTCTGCAATTTGATTGGTCAATTCATACTAGTAATGGTAGAATACTAAACAAAAAAAAACAGTATGTATGTACATGTATACTGTGGTAGCTAATTAATTGACCTAACTCTTGTCAGTGTATATATACCTTTAATCATGTTGAGTATGTTTTGAAAGCCCATTTTCTCCATTACATTCATCACATTGTCCCATGTGACAGGAGAGCATTCTCTTTGTATCCATTCATACAATATTGCCTCTAGTTTGGCTTCAGACTCTCTTCGGTCGTAACGATATAATTCCTCTCTGAAGTTAAAAGGTACATTTAGCTTTTCACCAATTAGGTTCCATTTCACTGATCGCGGCTTCAGTAGACCAAATACTGCCTCCAGTGTTGGCTTTGTAGGATCGACTATAAAGTTGTGTACATACATGTACATTTGTATATACGATAATAGTATTTGCTTACAAGATGCCGATTGTATTTCTGGTTTTAGATTTCTTAAATCAGTTTCAAACACATTACTATCATCTATGTGTACATTATGTATAATAACATAGAAAATTCATAAACTATAGTGTCAAAACAAACCTGAAATTGGGGGGCTAATTTGAATGTCCTTACTATCGCAGTCTATTCCAGCTAACGAAAATACAGGTGGATCATCAAATGTGTCAGGGACAATTTGGCGTGTGTTAATTCTGAGTTCACATTTCCCAGGCAAATCAGAACTTGTCTTAAACAGATCAGCTTTGTCTTGGGATACCTAATAATTATATAATATAAAATGTATATATAACACCTGTATTTCGGCTACTTCAAACCTCATATGAATCAACTCTTATTTCCCATCCATTTTCACACTTGAGAACATTCTTGGAGTTTAACTCTGAATTTGATAACAGACCCATTTTCGCAGATTCTTGGAATGTAAAATAAAATTCCTTGTCTGGCTGGACATCACTGCCACAATTGTTACTGATGTACTATGGAATATAAAGCCAACATAAATAATACAATCATTTAAGTATAATGCCGTACCTCTCTTAAAGCAATAATACACTTGGGGTCATTTTTGGCTACTATTAACTGCATCAACCAATGATTCGAACGATTCTTCACAGCTTGGTATAGCACAGTACCAATGTATCGAGGTCTTTCAAACACTAAAAGAAAATAATAATGATATCAATTAATTACATCAATTAATTAATTACATCAATTAATCAATAATTCATTACAAAGTATATTACATTTTTTAGCTTTCTCCACAACAATAGTCCACAGGCACATATGATCCGGTGTTATCTCTCCGTACTGGTCTCCTGGCTTGAATATTCCTCCTGATACGACTTCAAACGTTCTTGATGAATCGTCGGTTGTTTTGGCAAAGGTCAGCTGCTCCAGTTCCTTAGGATTATTTGGATCAGCACAATGCCTGATTCTCAATGTGCGCACTGGAACACTAGAATCAGAGAGAGAGATGGAGTATACGGCACTGACTGGTTTGCTCTCCTCTGGGTATGTGCAAGATTGGATAGTTGTTTCATCCGCATACACTCTGATATCAGCGGTTATGGGCATCGGTGAACCATTGCTAAGTGAGCTGGGATCAAAGTCAAGCATTAATCCATAATCAGGGTGATTAATGGATGGTGAATCAACTGAGACTTGAGCAGATAAATCAGCAGCCAATGATTCTGTAATATAAAATAGGTAAAGTCATAATTCAGGGACATGAAATACACAGTAGTTCCAACCTATACAGACAGAATGATTAAATGTCTCTGAGCCCAATAACAGGGATCATCAATCAATTTAGTCTGTCATTATATATTCAACCAATCCGCATCATACGTTGGTAAGATGATAAAATCAAATGTCAAAATGAGCTATGCTTTCATTATACGATATTACTTTATCTCACTATTAAGTGTACTTATAATTTAGTGTGTATACTAAATTTAGCATTTTTTTAAATACCTAAATTAACTACATACTAAAAATAGCAAAAAAATTACATAACCACTAAAAACACTATATATAACCAAGTGATGCCTCAATACTGAGAGTATACAGGTAAAGTTTCAGCTATCAAGTGTCAAGGCGTGCCTGCGTTACTAATTGTAAGATTTTTTTAATTACATGTAGGATAGTCTATAGTTCAGACAAATCTCCAAATAGTGTAATTAAACATTTCAACAAATGCTATTTCCCAGATCCTGGCCATGCAGTTTCACGTAGTGGGAGAGGGTCAGTCTGATTAAGTGACTCACCAATACTGGATAGTCTTGTTGTCACAGTGCCTTGAGCTGCAGCTCTTTCAAGGTAAGGGGTGTAGTCTATCACTGGATGATTCTTGCCATGATTGCTTACTGATTTCGTATACTCAACAACAGACAGTCCTTCCTTCTTTGCTTTGTCTATGAAAACAGATTAGATAATAAAATTAATTTCTTTTATTAAAATTTTTTCAGGAGGGAAAAGTTTGAACAGCCAGTACAGCCTCTACTTTTCAGCTGTTGGTCTGCCGGTCATTATAGGCTTAGGCACTATGCTGGCATAATTTTGAGCATAATCAGTATGCCTCAGCAGGAGCATAATGCTGACATAAATGCTGGCATAATAGGGTAATTGTTTTAGTTGAACCATGTGTACAACTCAAATAGTGGATGTATAATCTATTTTATGTACTCTGAGGCAATCAATTGATCAATGAGTCATAGTTGTACTAACTAAACTTCATGGATTAAGACGGATTTACATTATAAACGTAATGTTTACGTAACATTCACATAACGTAAGCAAATACATGGAAAGAGTACGAATCGTTAACGTGACGTTTAAAGTTAAACTTGATTCAACTTTTACGTTACGTTAACAGTTCGTACTCTTTCCGTGTATTTGCTTACGTTTCGTAAACGTTACGTTTATGATGTAAATCCGCCTTTAGGCTTTGACACTGATCTGGCCACAGGGTAAACATAATGTATAACACATGGGAGGGGTACAAATTTTGATGTTTAAGTTTACGTTATGTGAACAATCAGCTCTTCCCCATGTATTTGCATACATTACGTTTACGTTATTTTTACAGCGTGAATTAGCCTTCCCAAATTAAGTAATTTTAGAGCATAATGGGTTAAGATTGAAAGCATAATGGGCAGGTTTTGAAAGCATTGGAGCATATATAGCATAATGGGTCTTTTTAAAAGCATAATATGTGCCTAGCTAAAACTGTGTCTTTGCTTTGTCTTAATTATGAATATTATTGTTAATTAATGAAGAGTGGAAGAGAAGGTTAGTCTATTACTAGATTACACTAACAAACCACCCACAATTATTGTGGGTGGTTTGTTAGTGTAATGTAGTAATAGACTAACCTTCTCTTCCACTCTTCATTAATTAACAATAATATTGATAAGACAAAGCAAAGACACAGTTTTAGCTAGGCACATATTATGCTTTTAAAAAGACCCATTATGCTATGCTCCAATGCTTTCAAAACCTGCCCATTATGCTGTGTTTGGTAAACCAGTCATGAGCTTTATGCACCAGCTGTATTTGAGCAGTGAATGAAGCCTCTTGTAAATATGAAGAATATTAGGAATAAAGTTATTTTGTGAATTCCTTGAGTTAAATTGAGCAATTCAATTAAGACAATTCGTGTTTCCTATAATAGTAGCATTTTTTACTCACTTTATTGAAGCCAGCCTCTAATCCTGTGTAATGTTACATGTACTTTAAGCCGGAAAGCCTATATGATTTCATGGCATATTACCTCATTTAACTGAATTGTAAAATTAGCATTCTTAATTGTATCAATTAGTACAGTGGTGTAAGAATTGTATATTTCTGTAAAAGCCCCCTTCCACCCTCCCTCCCTTCATTCGTGTTCACTTTTTGGCTAGAAAAATTGTGTAAAACTGCTTAAACATTGTATAATTAGCTTTAAAAGAACATTTTTTAAAACTTAAAATATGATAAAAGTCTATTATTTTTTCATAAAGATGGCCGAAGTGAACTTGAATATATAGACTATAGTGAACCACACTGCTCACTGTGACCCATTGATAGAGAACAATAATGGATACACTCAGTTAATTGGGGCGAGCTTGAGCGAGCCCCACACTAGTCGGTCTCGTGTCTGTTTGACCGGTACGTGATTGCGTATTATATCGAATTCTTTTATAAGGGAATGATAACGTTACTAAAATAAAAAAAAAAAGTTATTATTAAATCAGGAAAATGATCGAAAAACATTGAAACAACAAGAAACCATCGATCGAGCAACAAAACCTCAAGAAGAATGAACAGCCGAACTGAACAGAAGAGATGCTTACAGGTAAAGATCCAGCCATCAGAAACGGGAAAGGCTTGAAGGTCAAAAAATTTTAGGCTAGCGAAGAAGAGCCATGTGAAGAACTGAACTCCTAGCACGTCGCCTGAGCAAAGACAACATGCAGCTATATAATATTTGGGTGTCCATCAGCTGAGAGAACTCATGATCAAAGACTGCAGAAGAACGGAGAAAACTCTGAATGAAAGGCAAGAAAGACTTTAATTAACGTAGAAGATCTAGAAACTGTGATACACTACAACCTACAAGTCTAATAGCGGGTTTCATGATAAACTATATCATCAATGTTATACTGTACTTCCTACGTCACTGTTGTTATTCTGGTTATCCAGCCAGTCAGCATGCACTCTTTTTAGGGTGTCGGGGGGGGGGGGGGGGGGGGGGGGGGGGGGGGGGGGGGGGGGGGGGGGGGGGGGGGGGGGG
>JAYJLX010085245.1:0-40244 GCA_036873525.1 Chalinula nematifera
AGGCTGGCATAATTCTGGAATAATACAAGTACCTATTATTCCCAAAATTATTCTAGAATAATTGGGACATCCCTACATGCAGTTTTGCTACACAAGTTATATAGTGTATTCAATCCTATTTCATCATTAACACTAAAATACATTGATGGGTGTGGCTCATGGAGTTGAGCCTTTGGCCGGCTCATGTGCATTGAGGTGGAGACTCATGCACAGTCGGTTATATTGTCTTACTTTGGAGCCAATAATAAAAGTTTAAAATTAATACATTAACTTGATGCACCCAAGTCTATGCACTTATGATTCTATTGATGTGTTATTCATTCTTTCTAATGAATAGTTCAGGACGCAATGAAGTTGTATACTCTTGTCTGTTAATCATGCAGCTATCATCAATTGTTCATATCTCAAAGCAATTATTCTGTGCATATTCATGAGGATTAGCTAATAAAGGTTATTTATGACTATATTCAAGTACATGTAGCCATGAGATATGAAAGAGTGTACGATACTACTATATATACTGACATGGGTTCACTGCATATAGTTGACTATTTCGCAATAGGTTTAGGGAATTACTTTACCAATTAAGAAACATGCATCTCAATGATATCACCAAAACGGCCCTTGAAATTAATTAACTCCATATATGTCACCGTAATTACGATTACTGTACTGTAGACATACTGCTTTTTTCGTAATTTAGTTTTCCTGGCCTCATCTCGTGGGAGCCTTACAATATGTATGCATGGTATGTGTAAACATGGTAATCAATTTCAAACTTAATTATTTTTAATTCCGATCCATCTCAAGCATTTTATTAATTTGTTTTCCCCAAAATAATTTAGTCTATACAAACCAGCACATATTGTATTGTACACTATGCATTCTTTAACAACACTGAGCTGATGTGGTATAATTACATAGATTCAGACTATAGCACATGTGTCTAAAATTAAAGTCATACACTGGCAGAATATGTTAGGCATCTTTGGTTGTTAATAAATCAAAACTCGGCAGTAAACTGAATTAAACATTAATTACACAGCATGTAGCCTATAATTATGGGACTGCGCATGCATTAATAAGGTATTGACTGGTGTAATTACTAAATTTATGATACATTTTATGAATTAATTCTCACACGAACATCGAAGAGTATTATTATTGTTACTATAGTATAGTTATAATGTTCATGCAGCATGGCACACACCATGCATAATCCCATGCCGTATATGGCTTAACAAATGGGTACAGAA
Source organism: Chalinula nematifera (assembly GCA_036873525.1). Classification (NCBI taxonomy): domain Eukaryota; kingdom Metazoa; phylum Porifera; class Demospongiae; order Haplosclerida; family Chalinidae; genus Chalinula; species Chalinula nematifera. The sequence continues at coordinate 1,257 of JAYJLX010085245.1, forward strand.
ACATATGGTAATTAAGATGAATAAATAATTGGTGCATGTTTACGCTGCCTACAGCTGTATATGCTTTAACTGTTACAATACAAACATATGTTATGGCACCAGTACTATTATTATACTGTACGCATATATCTCAGCGTTTACTGTTCCCTGCTGGCTTGGCTGCAGAAGGCTAAGAATTTAAAGAATCCTGCCGCAATTAATAATGTCATTACTGAGTCTAATTACATTATAATTATCTTCAGATATATAGTGTTCAGCTCATGCTAACTTTCGTGTGTATATGGTAATCTATAAGAGAGATGTGTTTCAAACTGCTGATTGTTATAGTGTGGGCTATTATCATCACTCATCATGGATGCTTACCATTAGGTATTATAATGATCATGAATATTCTAATATATACGTTAGCATCATTCATTGGCTTTATATATAGCTACTACTGAGCAACAATGTACAGAGAAATTTATGGACTTGTCGTTGGTACAGTTGAGAGGGAATAGGCTAGGATTGGGTGGAGAAGGAACAGCAATGAATAACGAAATAAGAATAGTCAATAGTATCCAGTTCACCTGCCCCACACGGATTGATGGTATCATACTAGGGATTGAAGTTCACAACCGACATCAAACAAACAGTGCGATTGTGTATCCCAGCGGTCTACAGTTATGGAGAACCGCTATAACTAGAAGTGATGGTCAAGGAGACATTGTGCGGCTAGTCAGTGAAAGGACAATAATGTACACTCCAGCTAATATTAGTAGTACTGGAATACATGAGTATCCCTTGGTACCTCCACTCAATGCTACCCCTGGTGACTACCTAGCTATATCACAACCAGACATTTCTAGTAATCCTGAACGTTTCATAAGGGTTTATATTGTTGATGGAGAATCAGGGAGCTCGTATCGAACAAGGATCAGAAGTATATCAACTACATTGGCAGTGCCCTACAATAAATTGGTACTTGCATACCCCATTACAGGTGAATTTAATAATTGAATGTTATAGGACTGCACTGATTCTTAACAAAACCTTTTAATTACATATAGCTCAAACTCATTGTATTAATTCAACTGTGAATGCTTCGTTTGTGAGGGACCAGTCATTGCTTATTTTGAGAGCAATAGAAGTGTATGAATGAAGACAGTACATTTATCCTGACATGAAGTTCATGTGTAGTGGTACAATACACAAATGGATATATTCGGGTGTAACATTGACATTAGGAACTGAATTACCAGAGTTTCAAGTATGGCGCCAAATTTCTGCTGGTATTTATACTAAACAAGGTTCAAGTAAAATATCAGCAAATCAAGTAGTATCACAGAATGTATATGAATTGATTGTGGACCCTCCCATTGAATTCATGGAAGGCGATATATTTGGACTATACCAGCCAAGAAAAAGTACTAATGCATTCATACTATTCGAACAACGTAGAAGTGGTCCAGCAAACTTTGCTGATTCAATAAATAATGCATTGACTCTAATTAAAGACTGGCAATTATTCAGAGCTTATAATGACTATCCTATTGTTTCATTAGAAATATCGATGATTAAAGGTATGAATATTATAATTCTTATGTTATATCACGATGTTTCAGTTACATTACAATGATACTTTTACTTGCATATATGCCATGTATACTTTAATAAACAAGAGCTCATTAATTTTTCATTACTTCATAGATAGTTCAACTTCTGCTGCACCTGCAACTACAACTTCAATACCGGAATCCGGCAGCTCCGCATTGGGGGACATAACAGTGACTCAGACAACAATAACAGGTATATAATGATGTCTAATATATAACAAAAGTACATAAATTAAAATTAAGCTATATATATATAACATTAATTTTAACTCAAAATATAGAAACAGTACCTAACCATGTACCTACTGTAACCCACTCCACTAGTAGTAAGGTAACCTCATCAATATCAAGCGATCTATTGAGCAACACAGCTACTACTGACCCGAACAGTGAAGGTTATTAACTGAACTTGTTCTGTAGCATGTATTATCAGTTGATTAATACTATACTATTAATACTTTAATTATTAGATGCTCTCGTAGTAGGAGCTTCAGCGTCTATAGTTGTTGGACCAGTGGTAGGAGGTGCAGTAGTGATTATTGTCATGATTATCGCAGTAGTTACTGTTATTGGAATATGGAGAATAACACTGAAACATAGTAATAAAGATAAGGAACAACAAGTACAGCAGACCGTAACAGTTGAGGCGGACACTGGTATGTGCAATAATTGGTTATAAGCTCTCCCCCTCACTTTCCCTTTTTGTAGTCAACTTTGAGGATAATGCTTGTTATGGTCACGTCAATCATCAGTATATGACATCATCGCAAGCTCGGGTTGTAATTAATAATAATCTATACGATGAAATAGCTGTCTATCGTAAAGTAGATGCCAGTAACATTGAAGCAATCTATTGTAAAGTACAGGCCAATAATGTTGCAGACTTGAAAGATGATGAAGAAATCTATGATACAATCGATTAAAAATTAAATACTTAAACTTTATTATTGTGTGATTTGGTTTATTAGATTGCCACTTTATATTGAGTTGTCCTAATTCACGCAATATAATATTAATGCTGGAGACTGACTCAGATCACTATACCGAGCCATGCATGGGTGGAGCGCATTGGTTATGATGGGTGTGGCTCGATGACTGATATAAGTGTAGCTCAGCTTATACCATTCATTCAAACAATTGGTTTTGTTCCCGTGACAATTATTGATTGTTAAAAAACTGAATAAAATTTATAATTACAGAAGTTATACAGCAATATACCTAGAATATAGACTAGTCTATGTTTCTGTACTGTGTTAGATGTATATTCAACATAATTATGTTGTTTGTGGATGGTGCGGGGGTCAGTGAATCATGAATAAGTGGTTGTGCTGAAAGGAGGAGCTGCTCCAGCGTTATAGCTGATGTCCTGGATAATTTATTGATAATAATCTTTTAGTTAGCCGGTTATTTTATGCAAGTATTCATATCCCATGAGTATTGTATGATCCATTGCCGAGGGATTACATTAATTGTTCACTATACAAGACAATGATTATACCATCAGTGACACACTACACAGTGCAGCACACTATAGTATAATGCACACATGTATATACTCAATGTAGAGTCCCCAGCATTATACGGCTGAAGTCATACATAGAACTGCCTCAGGCTCAAGAAGTACACGATACAGCCATGGGTGTGGCTCATGCAGATATTATTCCATGATAGGTGTGGCTCAGGCTGGAATGTTGAAATTTCATAATTATATAATACATGCAGCAATACCTAGACTAGACCAGTCTATTTTTCTGTACCGTCACTGTGAAAAGGATGGGTGCACTGCATGGAGGGAGGAGCTGCATTCTTTGAGTTTATCGATATTATCTTGTTGACAGTTATTCAAAGCAAAATATTAAATACACTATCCCATGTATAATAGTGTATGAGTCATTGCATGGCTTACATTATTCACTACAGTACTTAATAATAATAAACATGGCCGAGGCTACTGCAAATTAATTCCCTTAATTAAGATTATGATTACCATCAGTGACACACTACATAATGCAGCATGCCGTAGGCTATATGCACACATGCATACTCAGTGTAAAGTCCCCACTTGAAATCATATATATACAGCACTGCCGCAAGGCTCCTTAAATCATGGGTGTGGCTCATACAGATATTGATCCATGATGGGTGTGGCTCGATCAGGCTTGAATGACAAGCCAGTACACTGGAATGTATATAATTATGATAACGTATTGAATAATTTTATTATAACAAAAGCAATGATTATAAACAATATAATATAGCCTCAGCATGAATACACAGCATCAGCAAAAGAAAAGAGATTCGTATTCCAAGCATTATTACAGCATACACCCCATCACAGCAACTAATGTACTCACAAATTAGTCTCCTCTTTCACTTGTATATCACCACTACTAGTGGTGGGTGATATTGAAGGTGGCTGTAGAGCTTTGATTGTACACTGGGTGATGATTTGGAAGGTATGTGGAGGCGGAGTTGTGGTGGTGCAGAGCTGTACATTAGTTTGTGGATTATTGATATGATCTGTTTCTTCACCATTAGACCTATGATTCATCACAATGATTCGAGTTAATAACCACAACCCTATATATCATTGGATATGTGATAGTTAATATATTGACCTTAGCGGCTCAAATGCTGGATTAGTAATGACCACTTCTCCACGTACTTCACTACTACTAGTACTCCTATTGTTATTATTTATATTGTATTAGTTATACATGCATTAACCATCAATATACCTGTATGAAGGAATCTCCGGTAACTCATAAACATGATCTTGCCTCCCTGCTACTTGAAAACTGTTCTTGCCATCTGCAGACCTCCTATATTAAATCATTAATGAATAATATTATTATGTGCCGATAATTAATATTATAATGTGTGTTATGATACAACACACTATAGACCTAATTATAAGTGATATTATATAGTCACATATTGTTGTACATCAGTTGATAATACCTAAAATATAATTAATTATGGCAATAATCCTTTTTAGCTCTAACGATGATAATTTATACCACCCGCAAATAATTTGGCGGGGATAACAAATTGAAGCTCAAGGAAACTGTCAATTAATTTCACCAATATACATAATTTCATATTAGCGGGCATTACCATGGCAATATCACCAACTTTAGATACAACCAAACGTATTTCTTCACTGATTCACTAAAAGATTGATTACTACCAAATTAGTGACTAGCTATATGGTATCACTGCCAGTTTACATAGCATTAGTACCTTTTCCTATACACTAGTACTGCAACTAGTATAATCCAAGCCACTAGTAGTCCAACCAGTGCTACTGATAGTACAGCTATAACTGGTACATAGTGATGTTGGTCACTGGCCAGTATATCATCTGCTGTCTCATCCAACGATACTGCGACTATTCGTGTGGTGGATACTAGTACTATAGAATCCCACTGGAAGAACTCATGATGCCACCCGGCATAATAGCCCATGGTACCACCATAAGCACTCATGATGTCACCATAAGATGAGGTTGGCAAATTGGCCTCCATTATGGGGGAAGGTGGAGGTGTGGATGGAAGAATAGGAGCCTCTGTTGTACTTAAAATGGCTGCTAAATATTATAATTATTCAATAAATTAGGTATATTAAAGATTTATATAAACTAATGTTAGCGGGTTGCTGTGAGGCCGTGATAATAAAAACACTAATAAAAACACTAATATGACCTCCACTTATTAACCTCTCCTCACCCCTACCTATAAAAATTCACACTATTACACCTTAATGTTTTGCATTGCGTGGGTTATGAAATTGTTCGAGGGCTCACCTTGTAGTTTACACCATTTAAACCGCCATCTACGATCACTAATGGGACATAGAGGAAACACTAATGATTATTACAATGAAGTAAAATATTAATATTACAGATGAAAATATGTATAATATGATTCCAAACCAGTCAGAATATATTCGTTAGGTGCCGTCCAATTAAAATCTTTGAAGATATCATTAACCCAATAAGTATAATTATAGCAATCGACAAGTACAATGGAGTTTGGTTTTGTACAGCAATACGGTCTCCATAAACAATCGAATGATGATCCAAGCGAAAAGTTACTGATAAAGCCAGCAATGTAGCCTTTGTTTGGACACTCAAAGTTAATGTAACCTTTGTATTCATTGATTGGCCCCTAATGACAAATTTACTGATTAATACTGTAACTCAGTTGTTGCTGTGGATTATGGTCATACATGGAAAGTGCAATTGGAGTCAGTGTTAGTTAGGTTAACACCATCTCCAGTTCCTGAACACAGATACTGCCATCTTCGATCATTCTGAATTCCACTACAGTTTTCAAAGCAAACACAATTAATCACAGGTTAATTACAAATATTACCAGTAGCTCCAACTCAGCTCACAAACCCACTGACACACTCACCCTAGACTATACTATACATGGATGATTTACATACTTGAATTCAGTAGCAATTCCAACAATAGCTAAATCGTCATTGCAAACATAGCTGAAGTCCTTTTTTAGTTCATTCACGGGTCCACTCCATTCCAACACATTGCTAGAAGACAGACTCGCCAGGGTAACAAAGAGAAACAAACAAACACTTCGGGTATACATTTTCCCCCGAGGCTATAGGATGAAAAAGAGGCGATACCAGGTGGCCCAACATGGAAGAGCCACACCCTTTCGAAAAAAATTGAAGGGTGTGGCTAGCTAGCTGGATGAAATGTCAATCAAATGCTTCTGTGTTACACTATTTTACTCTACCTAACAGACAACTAATGTCTACATTTATGTTGATTGTTGTAAGCCTTTACAAAAACAAAAGATAGCAGTCTAGTCAGGCTTATATGTTCCTCCCTGAGTGGTACCATTCAGCAAGCTATAGACCAACTATTGTATGTGTATACTGATTTTATTTAATAACAATAACTTATAACAGTAATTTATGTTATTATTATTATTGTTTGCATACAATGAAAAGGGTTCATGCATGTATTGACAGTACTTGATCATGTCTTAGGCATTCACTTAACATATTCATACACAGTTTCTTTATTCCTTTCCATATCTACACCAGCACTGCTGGTAGATTGAACTGTAGGTGGCATCGGTGTAGTTATTGTGTTGGGTGATGATGATACGATGGGTACTGGAGGAAGGGGCGATGCGGCAGAGCTGTCAGTTAGTAGATTGCTTACTGAAGTCTCATGCTGCGGTTGATCCCTAATGCTAACCACTGCTTCATCATTATAGGATTGATTCCTATGATCATTGTCATAATAATCAAAATAATTTACAATCATATATCATTGCATGCATGTAAATCAGAGATTAACCTTAGCTCATATGTGGCTTCATTGTCTCCATGTACGTCATCACTACTCCTAATACCACTATATATAATATACAATTAATAATTATATGCATTATGTATAATAGGGTGTTATGATGGTGCACATGCATCGTGTATGATATATAATGTGTAGTGTACTATACTATATTGTTGCATACCTTGATGTTCCATATGTAACATTCTTTACTTCTGTCAAAGTCCCTGCCCTTGTTCTTTTCTCATCTTCTGGTCTAGACATTACAGTTACAGCAAAACATGACATCATGCATTTCTAAAGCCTATATAGTCTATATAGTTTAGAAGAATAGGATACTATATAATAGGACGTCACATTGACATTGGAATAGAATCCCATAGTCTATTTTAATTGTGAAAAAAGGTCAAATCGCCCACACAGTTTACACATGGTTTACATAAACATTCCTTCAGCCAACTTAATATTGCATTTGAACTATAGGCTTTATTCAAACTATAAAATAGCAGTTAAATACCTTTGACTACTATTAATATTCCTTTGCTTCCAACATACTATCAGTACTGCAACTAGTACAACCAAACCCACTAATAGTCCAACCAATACTATTGACAGTACAGCTATAACTGGTACACAGTGGGGCTGGTCATTGGCCTGTGTATCAGCTGCTGTCTCATTCAATGATACTGTGATAGTAACAGTTTCAGTGACTGTTGGTGTGGATACTATAGTGCAACCAGGCATAAACTTCCAAATTTGTTGACCTTACAAAATTGGTTACTGCTGAGGCTAGGAATGTAAGAAGATAATGAAACTTGTATATGTTGTAGTACAAGCCTTGTTCTAATCAATAATGAAGTCACAGCCCAATATAACTTCATAAAGTTATAAATTTAATAAACCGTTTCTCATGATGTCATTAATTTGCTATAAATAGTTTCACTACATGATGTAAGTGTTTTGCTGTGTCTAACAGGGTTTCAAACAATTGTAATGGATACAATTAACAAATTTACAGAGCAGTTTTCTTTTAAAAGGGTACTATAGTGGAAAAAGAAGCAATGTTTAAAATTCTAAAAAAATTCTTTAAAAACCTAATGAGAAGAGCACCAGCTACCAAAAAATATGGAGACATACCTTATGCAGTTTAGAACACAATTACAAAACAATATTTCTTGTAAAGGGTTCAAAAAAAGAAAAATGACTGAATATAAACGAAAGCAACAAAAAAACGGAAACGATTGCATAAATTTTGGAAGTTTATGGGTTGTTGCACTATAGTGTTGGAGTTGCTGTGGTTAATTCAGTAGAGGCCGAGCAAATACACTTGTCATAAGATAATGCCTGATGGTTGGTGCTGGTACTTGATGGTACTGTAGAGCGGGTTGGTAGAGGATTCCCAGGAATAGGAGTAGGAACTGTGCTTACGACTATTTCTATACCTATGGAAATATTTATAGTAATTACAATAATAAAATGTTATAGTAAAACGGCACTGAATTAAGACAAGAATGATTGTAATGTGTTTGCTTACTATCTCCCTTTCGACATCCAAATAAATTAATCCTCCAATAATAAACGGCATTAGACTGTCCACTGTCAGCATTGTTTATTATCAGTTGGATGCGTCTGGCCAGTAATGGATGATCAATAAAATAAGCTGTTTCAGTTGCATTATCAATCATGTCACCTTGCTATATGACGAGAACAGCAAAAGTGTACTCACATGGAAACTCATTTAGTACTAACGAAAAATTCATGCATGTGTGTGATAGCTATAATAGGCTGGTGGTTTAATGAAGGCAAGCTTGGATACAATGAAAGACACATGTCTGTGTTATGTTGTTACGTTTGTTGGATGATACAATGTGAGTAGTGAAATAAAATTATGTCTATTTTCATATTATGTTTATTTTAGTAAACACATTTTATGAAAATGCATTAAAGAATTTAAGCTTTTAGGTAGACAGAGCACAGTCAGTTTAAAAACAAGTATTATTTTATGCATACTGGCCATGGCACACAAATTCCTGGAGTACCTTATATGACCTCATGCAAGTATACAACAAGTATATACCTGTGGATATGCTTGATAAGGTTCGTCTGTGGATTCGGAGTCTGAATATTGGAAGGTGAAGTTTGTGACATACTGGTCTGGTGCGGTGGGTTCGGATCGGAATCCATAACTGGTCAGTCCAACCAACAGGAAGGGTTCGTTAAATGTAATATTACCTATATTTGGTATGGCACTCGCGTAGAAATACCGATACTCAGGACCTCTGGTAGCAGAAATACTCAACACATTTCTAAAATCATTGCCTCCCTGCTCTACGTAGGAGGCCAGGACATCCTCCGTGGTTATCAGTCTGATCTTGTTAGCTGGACATACTATACATAATCATTGAACACAATGAGCCATTGGACTCATAATATAATGTATCAGAAATGGACAGAAATATGCCGGCTTCAATTAGACAATATGTTTCCAAATGAATACTAATGTTACATGCTATATTCTCATTCATCTTTTCTTTTCACCAATCAATAAGTACAAGTTTTATTATTGAAAATACAGTAACAAACAAAGAATACCGACGGTTTCGACTGTTTTAATTGATTGTTTTTATCAGGATAATTATATGCACAAATAATTATACAAAAACATAGTTTTATAGAGTCCTTGAGCTATTAACTTCTGTGTCACTGATGTCAAACATCAGGGGTACGTGGGGCTGGACTGGGCATGCTGGCTCAACATAGAAGGTCGTGGTCCTGTGTTTTTGTATATTTGTGCATATACCCTGATAAAGGCTATCGATTAAAGCAGTCTAAACCATCAGTATATTCTTTGTTTGCTATTGTATTTCCAATAATAAAACTTATACTTAATGATTGGTGAAAAGTAAAGATGAATGAGATTAACTCATCCCCCCAATAATGGATTGTTTAATGATATATATATATATCTTAATACACATGCACAATGCTGGGTATATAATCCATACATTATAACATACTTGGTGTAGAGTCTCCAACAGCATGCGCTGTCATTGTCAACAGTACTATAAGCATACAGTATTGGCACCTACAGATTACCATATAATCAGCCATGATTAATGATCCAAAGCATATAGTGACCTCAATCATGCAGGAACACTAACTGATGAAGGATGTGCAAGCAATACGTTTAATAAAGTTTAAATTATAACAGTTATCAATTATTTTACATAAAAAATTATAATATCCCATATTATATTGCATGCATGATCAAACATAACTGTTCACACGTACATACATGTACATACAGTGTAGGCCCCGATTATATGTATTACAATTATACCATTATGCATTCAATATTCTAATCTTAACTAATATACCTCAGAATCTAGGCCGGGTTCATACTGGAAGGTGCATGGGGTCCAGGAGTTGTTTAGTATATGAAAACTACACGATTCCATTTAATGTCCAATAGTGCATGGGCGTGCATGAATGATGACTATAACTACACAGTACATGATAATTAACCCCCATTATGTTACACAATTTAATATTTTTTTGATTTCAATAATAATAATAGACAATGATGTAATAAGAAGCTTCCATAATTTGCTATAAAGTATCTTCTTTTTTGTGTCCTGTTTAAATTATTTCACAGAAACAATAATACACATAAAAGAAAATCAGAAAGTTAAACCACAAACAAATTGACAAAGGAGAGAGAAAGAGAGAGGGTGGGGGGGGGGGGGGTAGATTGACACATTATTAAAATGTGCCAATAATAGCAATAAATGAGCGAAGCACATGTGTCCACTACTATACAGTAATTTTTGTTAGATTTCCAGATGAAGGAGTATCACCATTCATATGCATTCTGATAAATCTAGAAAATGAATACAAAGGAAAGGAGATAGAAAGAAGAAGAGGAAGGGAGTGAGAGAGAGAGAGAGAGGAAGGAAGGGAGGGAGGGAGGGAGATAGAATATAAATCAAATTATACCATAAAAATAAATTACTATTATTCAAAACTATCTCTTTTTTTAACTTCAAACCATAATAAAAGTATTATATTACAATAACCACATCAAACACACACAAAAACACACATGTTATACTGTATATCCATCACAGCCATTCCCACAAACAGTGTCAGCTTAACAGTTAATTCATGAGCATTTACAAGTACATGTACACGTAACTAACCTTTGAGAAGAATCAACAGGGCTGCTACCCCGAGGGTGTCTGATCGAGTCCTTGGCTATATTGGTCCTACAAGAGGCTAGTCTGGTCTCGAGAGCCTATAAATGAACGATATAATTATGTAAATGTATAATTATACATAAGAACACTATACCCTGCATATATACGACTCACCCCAACTTTCCTCAACAAGTCGCCAACCATATTGAGTGCTGATATTCGTGCTGAAGGCGTGATGGGCTGAGGTTGGGGCATGGAAGGGTGCTGGGTGGGCGTGCCCATCGGGGAGGCCTTGACCTGAGGGGAGGTGCTTATCCCCACGGAAACCGTGGATGCGTGTGAATTGAGGATAGAGGATGAGTGATGTTTGGGGGCAGCACCAAACTCCTCCGATTCTGTCATGTTTTGTTTCTTAGTTCGGGATTCTAATTCAGATCGCAAATCTAACAAGAAACATAGCCTCATGTTACAACCAAAATGATAAGATTGTATACTGTTTAATAAAATAAGAAATTCACAGCCAACAAGGAATAACACATTATCAATCCCACCCAGTTCTAATAGCAAACACTACTATTGGTTGGCCACACACTTACACCAGCCAATCAATCACAGAGCAGCCAGCACCTGATAACCATCATACAATATTGTTTACATAGACTTTAGACATAACAACACAGATTTGAAAATTTGAAATATCTTCAAGTGGCCCATGCTAAGAAATTGTAATTTTTGTAGCTCTTTTATTTTTACAATTTCATTTTTACAAAGCTTTTACTAATGAAAATTTCACGAATTACAATACACATGTTACATAGTAATCTCTCTACAGTGTAGTACAGTACATGTACAGCTGTACATTCTCTCCCGTAATCTCACCTCTAACTTCATCCTTTAATCTCTGACACATCACACTCAGCTGCTCCTTCTCGTCCAGTTCACTTTCAAGCAGAACATTCTTCTCTAGTGCCTGGAATAGAAACACGAGAGGAGTCACTCGATACGATAGTGCTGTTTCATTACATACAACACTATACACAGTACATGTATTGTGTAGCGTTGTACATGCATACGCTGCATGTGCAGACTGTCCGCTGTATTCACCTTATTTAATTTGGAGTCGAAATCATCTAGTGACGACATAGTTACCCTGAAATGTGTAGGAATTAAAATCAATAATAACTTGCTAGAAACTCTACCCAACACTAAATTAATTACTTTACAATACTAATAATATCTACTGACCTATAGATATATGTACATGTAGTATAAAGCACACATACATGTATATATATACTACATGTACATGTAAAAATGCTCATGTGTTAATCTACAGTACATGTGCATACGTACATCCATACACGTGTATAGTATAATAATGTATGTACATGCATATCTACCATTTGAGATACATGTACATGTATTTTAGCCTCTGATTAGTTTAAACTGACCGTTTCCCTCTCTCTAAATCATCGTTGATCTGTTCTAATTCTCTGATATATCTAAACATAGAGTCCTTGACTCGCAAGAGCTCAGACTTTTCAGCTTGTAATGTGCTAATAGTTACATATGACTCATTGGACTGGGATTCTAATCGTGACTACGGAAAGAGAGAGATAGATGGAGAGAGTAAATAAAGTAGGTACATGTACATGTATTTGTAAGAATGAGGATAAAAGATAAATTATGTACAATATAAAATGCACTGTACAAGTGAATTCGGAATAACAATAGGAAATGTTGTCACTAGTCTGAACAGGCGACAGTAGATTAAATACACAATCAACTGTCAGCGATCATTAATCCCAATCCTTTGTAGGCTGGGTAAATAACAAATTAACCAACAAGATATGATATAAAGTACAGAATGCTAAAGGCTATACTACATGTACATGTACATGTAAGTACCATTGTACTTCATACTACAGTCTCAGACAAGTGCTACATCATGTAGATAATTATACTATTATGACATAATATACATGTACATGTACTAAGCAAGAATCTACATTATTATAATACTACTGTATATTACACTGTATTAGTGTGTGTGTGTGCTGTGTGTGTAGTTTGTGATTACACAATTATTGAAAGCGTGTAGCAGCTGTGTTATTCCACTCACTCACTCCATTACAAAACTACATCATCAACAATACAAGTCCACTATTGTTTGGATATACTCTTTGAAAGAAAAACATACTAGAGAGTGTATTCCATAGTAAAGCTGAGCTTTAATAAGAGTAAAGACAGTATACGTACATTGTAAACTATACCTACATCATGTATATATGTATACCTAATGTTACAATACAGCAAACATAATACATGTACATGTACATACATGTACATGATGTACAGTATTACATTGTATTATTATATAAATTGATTCAGATAAATGTACTGTATATACAATGTACATGTATGGGAACGTGGACAGATGCTGTAGCAATAGCAGATTAACCATGCAAGGAATAGAGGGAGTATTACTGGATAATGCTGGTATATTACTGTACTACATAGATAACTGTAACTAATAGTGTATGGGACTGACAGTAGATCCCCTCATTATACATGTGGTGAACTCAACAGGTGTTGTTGATGACTACCTAGCCAAGCACTATACTATTCTATGGTTGCAAGGGTCTGCAGATGTTTTAATAAAATGTTGGACACTTGCAGTGCACACAGACAACACCCTGTTTTACTTTATGAGCATATTTACGTTGTACACCTAATCAATTCTTTTCGCGAACAACTAAACTACATCTTGAATCCTTGCTTAAATATCCTGTCTGAAAGTATCTTCTAAAGGATTATAAATGACACCTACTGTACACCTCTCTCCGTCAATAATATAAAATATTACACTGTACAGTACAATACTGTAAATACTGCATAACTGTACTGTATACATGTATATACTGTATGTATTACGAGTATATACAGTAACTGCTACTGTACGAGTCTCTGTTCTCCAAAAGGATGTATGTGTATATTCAGTAGTTCTAGTAGTAGCTAACCAGATACACGATACATGTACTACATACAATGTGCATGTACATGTACATGTATAGGTAAATAATATAAAAGAGCTACACTTCAAAGAAAAGGTAAAACAGAATTTTATTTTGTAAGGGCAAAGTACAACAGCAGTCAACAGATAAAGAAAATGCTAAACTGGATGTACACACGTACATGTAGTACATAATACTTAAGTAGTACTAACTTTTAATGATTCATTTTCTTCTTCTAATCTCTGTACTTTAGCCTGTAGGTCCTTATTCTTATTCTCTGTTTGTTCCAATGACGTCTCAAGCTCTGCCTCCAACTCGCGACTGTTCTCCTGGAACTCTTCAAATTCCACTCTTAGAGCATCCAGTCTAACAAACAATATATTTAACACATCATTTCGTGTTGTAATAGCATTTGTACTGTACACTGTACATGTACCTACTGTCGTATTACCCGTAACATGTCAATGAATGTCATGGGAATACATGTACAGTACATGCATGTGTCATACGACGTCAAACATGCAACATACATGCACATGAATATACATTATACATGTGCCTACAGTTGTACATGTACAGCAAGTAATGGATACTAGACAGCAAATGACCTCAAATATGTGTGTAAAATTATTACAGTACATGTCATAATGACCTCAATATAAATAAAACAGGTACATGTACATGTACCATACATGTACTGTACATTGTACATTATTCTCTACATAGACAAACCCAAAAAAGAATCTAACACATATCGGATTTCGAATTACTAGCTAACAACAAGAGTAACGAGTACGAGTGTCCAATGTCAAGTTTAAACGTATTCAAATGTACATTAGCCATTATTTCACAAGCAAAGATTTACCAACATGTAAAACAATAAAGCAACCTTAAGCTACACTATGAACAGTAGTAGATGTATATGTAATGTACTAAGGTATTGCAATTGTGCATTCTTTCATTAGCCCAGTTGATATAATATTGCGAAATAGCAATTACGGGATGACAGCAACAACTGTAAATAAGTTACCATATACGGTAGTGAAAGTGATACAAGAGATGATGTAATTAACTGTACCAACTATACAGTATATACATGTACACTGTTACATGTATTAGTTTGTATACAATGGTTTCAATTGGATTGTAAAATAAACTATTTTGGTTTGAAAACTTTGGCTATCCCCTGCATGATAGATAAGGCTTGCCATCAATAACTTTACAAATATACCCTATAATATAATACAAGAACATAGAGTACAAATAAAAGTTACAATTACAAACTTCCACATACAATGTACCCAGTGTTCTCCCCAGGAAAATATAGTAGGGTGGTACAGCATGTTTTTATCAATGTAAAGAGCATTACGCATTAATAATAATAATAGTGTCAAAATTGCAAGTTATCAATTTGAATAAAATGTTTATAAAAAGTAGCATGGCGGAATACCATGCTAAAAGGGGCCTGGGGAAAACTCTGAATGTACCTCAAACTTCGTAAAAACGAGTCATGCATAATATTCAATAAACAAATCTTTGCTGCATGAAATTAAAAACCACACTAAAGAAACCACGTACACTGCAGTACATGAGCTGCATACAGTATGTATTGCACATATAACACACAAACCAGTACACATATACACACAACACGCACACACACATACATACACACAATGGGACTGCATTAGCATGCATGTTACACTAATGGGGGACCGCTTTTCGCTCTTTTATTTTATACAAATTCAGAAACACCTGTCAAAATGTGTGTTCAATACATTTAAGCACACATCAATGGATACAGCAATAGATACAGAATGCAAAACATTCGTTTGGATTATGTCTACCAAAAGATACATAAAATACAGAAAACACTGCACCCATCACACACTAACAAGAAGCAGATCTACGGAATGTACATGTAACAGCAATAAAATAATGATACATTACAACGTCACATAATATGCTTCATGAGTATGGATAAACAGCACAAAATCATTTAATACAATATCAAACGAACTGTACATGCATCAATAATTATTATAGCATAATAATTAACAACTCTAATTCGGTAACATTTAGATGCACATGATGTTTGCTATGGTAGTCTTTATAAAAGGGGCAGATAATGTATGTATATTATTTTTTAAAAAATGCTCGTAATGTGAACGACACAGCATGCCCACTCAAGGTTGCTGATTCACTACCGGTAAAACGTATTTGATGTAGGTTTCCACAACAAATGAAAAACAAACAAATCTTTTAGTCACTTATCAATAAAATTGTCGTTACGCTGGAAACAACGCCTACAAATGAGGTTGTAGCGTCTATTGCGCAACATGTAAACACATATGCTAACAGAAACACAGTTAACCTGAACTATCCAAAGTTAATTAAACTTCTACGACTGAACAGAAATCACTTTACAATCAGTACAATATACAATAATGCTACACGCCGTCACCTCTGACAATGGGGAACAGCCAACAACAGGGAAAAATTGTAGGAAAAAAAAAAACAACGAAAATCTTTGAACAAGACAAGTGTAACAGTGTTAAAGTACACGATTCACAGAGGTCATCATCATAACGTCTGTATAACACTGTGTAGTATAGTATGAATGGTAATTAGGATGCTTTTATATGGTTAAAGAATGCTACTATACTAAATACCACAAAAATATTACCAGCCCAAAACCACCATACCATAATAAGTATAATGAGTTTTGAGTGTTTTCATTGATTTAAATTCGACAAACATGTTTGAAATAAAAGTTGATGTTATTTGCAATACTAAAGCAGTTGTTATGGAAAGGGGTAAACCACAATAATGCCATCATTACATGTATTCATAATACAAGTCGTAACGGCTCATTGACCAATCAATCGAGGGAATCGAAATATTATAGTTGATTTACAATAACCTGTTCTTTGTAAAACAATCCTATATGATTACTACACATAGAAAGTATTTATTGCTTTCTTATACCTATATTTTATTCAAACAAGTCCACTCATTCAGCTAACCAACTCACAACTAGTGACTACCAGAGGCTATGCATGCATTGGCAGCATACAGAAGACGATTCCTCTTGTGTCAGCCATTTTGACACCTTGTGTGTTAGCAATGCATTGTTGGAGGAAGCATACTTCGCAGGCAAACACCTCATTACACACGATATTGAAAATATCAATACTAACGCACACACACACACAGATAAATTAATAATTATATTGTATAGTTAAATAGTACCATTGTTACTTGTTTAGCAGCGTTGGGGAGATAAAAATGAGAGGGAGCAAGTGACAGCTGATATAAAACCACACTAAGCTAGTCATGTGACTATATACCATTAAAAATTACATTCAACCACTTTCATACATTGTATGTACATGTACATGTACACACATTAAAATGTACATAAGAGTGCTAGCTAGGCTATATAAACGGCTTGTACACTGCACATGTATACTGTACTGTGTGTGTGAGTTAAAGTGGGTGTATGGATGTGTCTTTTTGTGTGATAAGCACACGTTGAATGAATTGTGAATTCTCTGCATAGTTTGTATGGCTAAACATGGAGATAGCAATACACCATGTGTTACAACTATCGATACTTTACTCAGTGTTCTGCCCAGCATGGTATCTTAGGTGGTTGAATTTGAACTAAAATACCATAATACGGGCATTTAAAGTGCTTTTCTATACCAATTTAAGTTCTAAACTAATTTAAGTGGTAAAATAGCTCCATAGGTGGTAAATTTGATTTTTAGGTGGTTACAGCCGACCACTCCCGACTGCCATGGGCAGAACACTGTTTACTGTACATGTATAATTTTAGCTATCAAACCGACCCCCGATTGGCTATACTATCTAAATCTATTGAATGTGGTAACAAATTTGTGAGGACGGTGACATAAAAACCATTCAATTTTCTGGCCATGGATTGAAGGATATTCGATGGCAGGCATACCCATTGGCAATACAATACTTAAGATACTAATAGTGAAAGCCTATAGATAGAATTGGTTTCACTTACTCCTCTTTCGAACGCTGAGCCTCTGCCTTCCAAAACGACAGTTCTTCTTCAATATTCGACATCTTCCCCTTCTTCTGTCTTCTATCGCTATCACTTTAGAAATGGCTGTGTGAGTTGCTACGATGATAAAAGGAAACAAGTCGGCAGGGTCCGTGTGAAACCGGTTCAAACAGGCAACTGGGGGCTAGGATAGATGAAAGAAAATAAAGATAAAGAGGTCGTCGACGGGTTTTATTGCCTTTTACCTTCTCTCGAGTTCTCTCTCGCTCTAGCTCTGCGCGGGGTGGTGTTAAGGAGGCTTTGTAAAATGGGCGTGGTTGGATTTAATTAAAATCATAGGCGTGGCTAAAGTTTATTATCATGTCTTCTTCTCTTGTTGTTTAGACCAACTGCGTTGATGGCAACTTCAGGCAATCGGCAAAAATTGGAGAGAGCAGATAACCAAGACAAGCAACAGGCTCGTTCATACAGTGAAACCTTTTATCCTCGTTCAGCGGAAGAAAGCGAATCGGAATCGACACAAACAGACGAAGATGTGTCAGGAAATTCCCCTGGTTTGGCCACACCCTTGACAATGGAGTCCACTGAGAACGGCGAAGAAGATGAACAAAACCCCACGAACATCGATCATCCCAAGGACGTTATGAGAACAGATTCATCAGAGGGAGAGAACGTGACTTGTGGAGTCTGTTTTCAAATTCTTCTCGACCCAATATCCTTGGGTTGCGGCCATAGTTTCTGTGAGATTTGCTTGGCTGGCATGTGGAAAGCAGCCAGAGTTACCCAGCCCATCCCTCTGTGCCCAATGTGTCGGGAACCCTGGGGTAAACAGGGGGAGCGGCTACCATCAATTAACCTCATGCTAAGGTGTGAACCACTTAAAATAACAGTAATAATCAGATTGACTGTGTATACATAAGCGTTATACATCCCTATGTGTTATTTTCAGAGCACACAGTATCGCTAAAGCTATGTTCAACGTGAATTATTAACACGTGTTCGAAAATCATTCATTAATTTTACAAATTAATCATTCTTTTTTTAAAGAGGTGACTGTTTTAAATCAGCTAGTGATTACCTGTTACATCCGGTGTCTTAGACTGTCTGTGTATTAGATTGTATGTGGATTGAGTCCATTGCAGACACATCATTGTCTTCATCCATTACAGAATTCATCACATTCTATTCACTTTTTTTGCTATAAAATAGTATAATTAATTATGACGTAAATAATTTATCATTACAGTAACCCTTCTCCGTGGGTTAATGAAACTTCCCCATTGACCAGCAGTTCTAAAATTACAGTAATATGTAAGTTTATTCCAAGCTTCCTACTCCTATTGGGTCAGCCTTGATGATTGTAAATATCTCTCTGCTTCATTACATTTGTATACAGCTATGTGGTCTTGTTTAGAATTCTATATACTATTAATTACTAATTATGTTTCCCCTTACAGAAATATCCTCGAGCAACTTTATCCTGCCAAGCTCCAAGAGAGAAGAGAGTCGTTAAGCAGTGATGATAAGAAACTATTAGAAGATTTTACAATAGCCAGAAATAAAGACAGAGTTCTAAGGCCCCATGGCGCTCACATCAATAGGCGGATAGGGGTTAATATACCCATCAACGCAGCCTTCATTGGAATCATGTTGTGTATATTTTTCACCGCCATGATTTTAGCGGTAAGTTGACCGGGAGAGTGCATGTACATAATGTGTGTCTATGATGCAACGAATAGCATACATGTACCTGTGTATGGGATCATAATTTATAATGGAAATGTTTTAGAAAAAGTTATAATGGCACGTTTCAATAAAATTGTGTCATACAACGTGCTGTACCTAAATGTATTGTGTCTGTTGTGTATTGTATTAACTGTCAAGGTCACTTTGGCCACCATACAGAATTCAACCATTGCCTGGAATAGAAGCAAAGTAGTGTCTATTACAGGCAACTAAATCATGCTAAAATTACGTGCATCGTACACTAGGCAATTTTCAGGCAGTGTTGATGATATTTTCTTGAAACTGTAGCCTGGAAATTGCCTATTGTATGGTCCTTTAAGTATAATATATATAAAGATTCCTGCACATATCGGTTTGTACAGTGTATTGCCGTTGCTTTTCTATGTAATGTATGTATTGTTCAGTTTCACTATATCTGGTAGTGTTAGTAACTACTATCTATTATATGGTATCTAGTATCCATCTGTCTGTATTAACATTACTACTATAGGCGGTGTTTGTATCCTGTGCCCTGTGGCTTATCGACTACGATGATGAGTATATGTTGAAGCCCGTTAAACAATGGAGTAACGAAGACGTCCTTGCCTGGATGAACGGCCTTGGGGAGTCAGTGAAGAAAGAATGTATGGACAAATTTGAAGCAGAGGTGAGACTGGACACGCTAACTCGATCAAACTAGCTAAATAATTTATGAACCTTTGATTCGATATAAAATATACCATTTTAAAACTGTCATAATCAAAATAATGTCCACTCGTTGTATGTGAATGCTCTGGTTAATGTACAGTAGTTCCTATTCCCAGTATAAGTCATTTATATCGACTGTCAGTACTTGTGTATGTAACAGCTGCTATTGTGGGATAGTCATTAGTTAATAAAATACATAATAACTTACTGTTTTGTGTTATTCAGGAACCATGTTATTGTGTTCGTAATAGCTACTATAAAAGCTATACCGTACATACATGTTCACTTGATACTGTTTAAGCATTGACTAGTATAGTTACCTTTTACACTGCATCATTATGTTGAGTGGAGACTCTTGTGTAGAAAGGATACTGCAATGTGTCTAGTGTTTTCAATGATATGTTTATATACTGTACACAATTTAATTATAAACATGAAGCATGTATTAATTGCTACTATTGCTATTGCTGCTATTTATGATGGACAATTGTTTAGAAAATAGATGGTCCCCATCTCCTGTCTATAAGTGAGGATATGCTGTATATTAAATTCGGAGTGGAGGATGAGTTTGTTAGGTCATCATTGTTACTGTCGATACAAGAACTGAGGGAAAAGGAAAGACCCGAGCCAAGGAACTTCAAGGAGTTTAGGGTACGACCATTGATTATTAAGGATTAAATGCACTACATATACTAGCTGTGTGTGTGCGTGCGTGTACAATATAGCATGGTTGTTGAGTGTCAGTTGGTTTGTATTTTCTTTAAAAAGAGTAACAGTAATCAGGGTTGGAGTTATATTAGTACATACATTATTTTTGTGTTTAGTCATATTTGAATGCTTTGTACTGTAAGTATTTGTATCTGTACTTGAATATATTCCAATGCATTTGACTCCAAGCCTGAATTACAGTATACTAATAATCAGTAACAAGGCCTGTGGATAATAATAGAGTAGTAGGGTAGTAATGTACAGGTGAATAGTAATTTGTCTCAGCAACAAAACAATAATAATGAGGAATTCACTTCCACCTCCTACACAGGCTGTTAATAAGGAAGAAATGAAATTTGTGGCTGCCTTATACATCGTCCATCCTCGTCTCACCTTTCTATATCTTTATCTGTTCCAATACAAGACCATGTTCCTACCATTAATCAAGTCACAGGTGACAGTGTCAGCTTCCCTGGACAAAGAGGACAATGTAGACAAGGAGATTCCTGATGTCGAGTTACTTAAAGACTGGGGCCTTACTCCTCAGGACAAAGAGACAGAGAATACAAGAGAGGAAGGGGAGGATCCTGTCAGAGTAGGGGAACCAATAGAACAGGTGTGTATGTGAGTATATGTATGTATACACTCAATGTGTCATATTTTTTCCGAATACAAAATTATTTGTATCTAGTTTATTGATTTATACCTTTTATGTAATTAATTATTTCCGAATATAGGAGGAGCCTTCCCTTACACTGACCGCAGTTCAGCTGGTGGCGATAGCCATAGAAACTGTCCTGGTGCCCCACGTTATTGTGATGGCTTTTATTTACATTCACCTGGGCAAGGATTCAGTGTTGTTTTATGTTCTATTGTTCAATTGTGGCATGTCAACATTCCTGGAGCTGAAGCGGTTACGGAACCAGTTGAGACACCCCAGGGGGGCTAACCAATACTCATTTGCGTAAGTTTCTACAGACTCTTTGTAGGAATCCATGATTTTTTTAATTTTTTTTAATTATTATAATTGCTCCTTGGAGAATTACAAAAAAAAAGCCTATAATGTATTAGGGCCTGAACAAATGTTGGAAAATTCGAACATTCGTTGGAACATTAGAATGTTCGTTTGGTATTTAACATTCGAAAGATGAAACTAGCAACATTTTTGCTCCAAATTAAGTTTATAAGGGCCATTTGTGGGCCAATAAGCCTGAGAGAAAACGTTCAATATTGCATAAAGTTGCTCTAAAATTTGTATTAGCCTTGTTTACAGCTTACATTTACAATTTCTATTGCATGCATTTCAATTTTTGTGTACCTAAAATCAATCAAATGTTTGTTTGTGCTTTCCACCAAACATTCGAATGTTGAAAAAGGACATTCGTTCAAATCCTGTAATGTATATTTACCATACATGGGTGATTTGTTTGTATGAGTACGTCGTATCTCCTCCAGTTTTACGTACATACATGTATTTCTGATTGCTGCAGGGTTATATTAAAGACAGTTTGGAACAATATCACTAACTTCATTGTATGTTACCTTTTGTTGACCGTACTATATTTGATTGTACCAGCTGTGCTGTCGGATCTGTTACTATACGGTGTCCTATTCTATCCACTGTTATACCTACTCCATGGTAAAGTGCTCAGACCTTGTTTCAGCAGAACATTTCGATTTATCGTGGTCCAAATTAATCGGAGAGCCCAGAGGGGTGTGGTATAGCTAATTTTATTATAATTATTATAAAAATTGTTGCATTTAGTTTATCGATCACATGCAGTGCTATTGACTTATTGCATAACTTTTAAAGTTCTTATAATCAATTATTATAAGTTATACAACAATATAATATATACTGCGTGTGCATATCAAGACATGCTGCTATGCGTACAGCTATATGCGCAAACACGAATGCATGCATATACATAATACTGTATAATAATTATACATTGTATTGTAAGTAAATGTGCATTAATTAGAATTATGACAACTAGGCCGGAGTATTCATATGCATGAGGATACATGTACATTATGATTGAAAACAAACTGTTGGAAATTATGTTAAGTCGATTAAACAATTACTGAAGTTGGATTTTACACAAAATTAACAATTACTCAAAATGAGTATAATTATAAAAATATAATAAACATGCATGAAGGTGTAATTGAACACATACATATACTGTGTTCCCAAGTAATTTGGATTGTGTGGTGTGTGCATGTGTACATGTATTATACATTAGTTTCCGTTGCTTTTATCAGTTGATGCTCCATTACTGCTCGATGAAGACAGTTCCTTGCTAGTAGCTAAGATGACTGCCTCCAAATACTCATCCAGTGACCTTATCTGTGCTTGACTGGAATATGGGAAAAAGTGAGGTGAATCCCTGGAGAGGAGACGCAACGATTGCCAAGCAAAGTTTGAGTTATTGATCATTTTTTTCTCCTTGGGGATGTCTTTGTTCTTGGCTTCTTCCACTGCATCTTCTAAGAATATATCGAGCGAGGGAACAAAGATTCGTTCAGCTGAAGCACAAGCCTCGAGGTTATCAGGACACAGGTTCCAAAGTCTAGAGAGTTCTTCACAACCCAAATCCTTCTCTTCTTTGCCCATCTCAAGCAGTCTGTCTCCGAGCCTCATTTTTTTCTTACTGTCGTCTTTGGGAGCCGTTGGCGACTTCTCGTACGAAGGGCATCCATCATTCTTCCATTTTATCCAATTCTTTTCCCTCTCCAAAGCATGCAAAATGTACTCCGAGAAATGCGGACCGTCTGGTGGAATCTCTTCAATGAGTTTGGTTACTTTACTCCGAGTGTCTTCAACCCAGAGCAATTGGGAATCTGACAAACTCTGAGAGTGGCTCTTGAACTTGACCTCTCCTGTCAGATACTGGAACAGTATCAATAGCTGTACTAAAATATGGCGTCGAAAGTGACAGTCACTGAGTTGAAGGTTTACCAATTTCTCGCTGGTGAGGTACTTGTTGAAGTAGTGTGTGTTAACGAACTGAGTGAGGGGCGTGTCCATTTCCTCTGCGGTTGTCGTTTTTGCAGGTGTCTTTAGTGACTGCTTGGCGGTATCACGTTTTGTTTCCACGTACTCTAGTTTGAAACTAGAGAACGCCTGTAACACCTCTTGCACCTGTTGCGTAAACAGCTTCCATTTGTCTACATTGAAGCATAACGCTGGGTTCCTGAAGAAGTCCTGGAGAGACCATAGCTTCTCGTAAAGGTTGTAGTCAACTGGTCTCTCTGACGCTAGAGCATTATCATCCACAGTCGGCTCTATCTCCATTTCTTCGCCTTCTTCTTGTTCCTGGTCACTTGGTTTGTCACCTTTAGTAGTAGCTGTGGGTTTTGTTATTTTATTGAAAGACGTCACATTTTCTAAGTTGAAGTGGCTCATCAAGTTGAGGGCTGATTTCTCTGATAGCGGGAATAAACGGGCTAGGAACAGCTGAATGCGGCCACAGAATACAGTGTTTTGGGAGTAAGAAAGTCGTCTGAGGAGGTCGTTACACATTCTTAACAACAGGATTTTACCCGAACCAAAGAAAGCCGGTTTCATCCATGTTGGTACATGCTCTTCAACGAGGAGGAACAGATGTTCACAATGATCGAGGGTTAACATGTCTAGGGCATCAGAGAGAAGAAGAAAGGGAAGTGAGTGATAACAGAGCTCGTCCTCAGCGCATTTGATAGCAGACAGCACGAGGTCAGATATGGTTTGCACCGAAACTGTTGAGGAATCTCTCGAGACATCCATCACGACGTCCCTGAACGATTGTTCCAGGATCGATTTCTTGTCACTGTCCGGACCTGAAGCCGTGGCAAAAAGTTTCTTGAGGTTGTCGGTGTCCAATCCATATTTACAAATACTTTGGGAGAACATCGTCTTTAGAGTACCACCATCTTCGACTCCAATGCTGCCGTCGGCCATGTTTTTGTTACACGTGCTTTGTTTGCTAACTAGCTAAGCCTTGCCTTGCTTTTGGACCAATTAACTAATTTTTAATAACAATAATTAATTGATTATCATGACTTCTTGTGTCAGACCAATTACATATTATTAAACAACTGGAAAGAATGAAAAAAAAAAACAAAAAAAACCAGAGTTGACCAAGAGAAGGATATAGCATAGAATAGATGATATATTATATAATAATGTATTAAAATAATGAAGACAATAAGTGATCACAGGTTTGAACAAAACATGACATACGTAACAAGCACGATATGTAGTAAGTCAGACAAGAGAGGGAAAGAAAAGGGAAGAATATAGAAAGATATATCATGTCTCTGTGCTGGCAGCAGTACCATTCTATAGTAATAAATAATGTAAATAATAATCAGAAGAGTTACAGGTACATGTACTACATTTTGTCTGCATAATTATGATGGCTTTGGCTGTAAAGGAAAATTCAGAATAGAGGAATAGATGCTATAGCCTATTCTAGTGTTAAACATAGCATTGAAAGCATAATTCATTTTATCTACATGCACATAAAAAGTTAAATCAGGTCAAATCACTTAATGCGTTTTTTTTTCCTCTTTACGAACACTGACTACTATTTTTGCTACCTTTTCTTCAGTCTGTCCAGTTGTTTCAGTGGCTTCCTCCGGTATGGGCGTTGGCTGATTCAGGGCGGTCATTGCTTCCTGCCTCTTCTTGTTTCTGTTCTCAATGTCTTTCTTCTCCTGCCCAACATAATGCCAGAAATCATCTTCTGCTTTCGCTACAGGGTCTTCCTCTTCTTCTTCACTATTATACATATAAAAATAAAGTTATTATAAACCAAAATTACAATTAATTCATACATGATTTGTATATGTACACATGTACAAATTATGTACACATGTACAAATTATGTACAGTTTATAACTAACCCTCCTCCTCCTCCTCCCCCACCCCCTTTGCTTCCAGCGGCTGCTTGCTTAGCCTTTAGTTTTAATTCCCTTCTCCTTCCTTCCAGGATCTTTTCTCTTCTTGTCTCCCTTTCAAACAACTACCAATGAAAACCAAAAAAGTAACCCAAGATACATATATAAACATGTACATTGTACATGTACATGCACATTATAGATGTATAGTGTTTCCACTCACTGCATTGACGTTGTGCTTTTCGTTAGGTTGTAATACTGACAGTGAGTCCGCTAGTTTAAGTATAGTTGTGTTACCAGACCGTGAACCACAGGCTATCAATCCACCATGTTCATGTAGCTTGATGGAATGGAGTGAATCATCACAAACCTGGAAAGAAAAAGAAGAAAAGAGAATCTTAGATTCAGTTATGTGTACTTGATTGAGAATAATGTAAGGTTATGCATTAATTACCATTGTGCATACATACATTGTAAATACATGTACATAAATATATAATGTACAGTGACGGGTGTAAATGAACATAATATAACATGGTTTACTTGTATTGACAGAGTAGGAATATTCTGTTTGAAGCATATATCCCAGACATTAAGTAGACCAGTGGATGAGACTGTATAATATACCGCTGGTCGGGTGGGACTCCAACAGGCATCATTGAGAGGGGAGGTATCATAACTGAACATTAAATAAATGGAATAGTGTACAATATAAACATATACACACATAGGTCTACAACATCCAATACCTTGTCCACATTATAGGTGATTCTTTCGCATCTTCTGACCATATCTGTAAAAAGTACATATCATATACATGTACATGTAAACTGACACCCATGCTGTAGTATGCATGTATAAGTACATGTGTACGTGTATATTGTATATGTACGTACACACTGGTATACAATACATGACAAACTGTCATACAAAGTACATGTACATGTTCATGTACGTAAATTACCTTGGCTGTCCAATCTCCAACACTCATGAAATTTTTCGGATAAAACGGATTACGCTATAAACACAACAATACGTGAATAAGACAGAGGTTAGTATATAACACCTACGTATTAATAATCACCTGTAGCGAATAGACAGGACCTTGGTGGCCCAGGAAGGCGTGTGTCAACTTGTCCTGCATTGTTTTACCTTTACGATTACCTGAAAGAATAACTCCTTGTTCAGTACCCACCATGAATTTGGTAGGCTGGAAAAAAAAAAGAAACAAAATCAGATAATAAAAGGATTTAGATAATTAAAAGCGCTGGCAAAACTCCAGCATACTAAAAAGTATGGTATATTCTACACTTCTTTAAATGTGAGTGATTTGTTTAATCTGAATAAATTTTAATGCATGCACATGTATATCATTATGCATAGCATACCATTGTTGACTCGTATTCCAGCACTATTCCTCCCAGTGTTGCTCCAGATCTGTATCCACCATACTGTAGGTCCAGGGTTTCAACAGGCTCCACTAGTTTACGTGTGTCCCACCACAGAACACGACCATCAGTTGATGTGGTGAATACATCAGTACCTGTACACATCAGCAATACAAGACAACTGCTTAGTAGCTTTTCGCAGTCATAAGTACAAGTTTCAACAAATGAGGGAGAAACTTCTTCTTAAAGCAGTCTCTCACATACTGTACATGCATAAAAACTACATATTTTATACCTACAGATTCCTTCATACCGGCAAGTACTCATTTTATACTGGTAAATTATGTTTGTTTAATAAGTGTGTCCATTGTCAGCATTAATTGTTAACCTGTTTTAGACGATGGATATATTAATTTGTGAAGAGGCTCTCTGTGACTGGTTTCAACTGGGCTGCTTTCTATTGGATTTGATCCTTTACGAGTGTCAAAAATAACTGAAAAAAAAGACAATAAAAGTTATAACATTAATAATGATTAATTATGTAACACTATAATATACTAACCTAACTGCCCATTGTAGCAACCTCCAGCCAGTGTGTGTGGATCTTTAGGGTTGTATTCCAAACAGAGCAACGGTGAGTTTGGTTTAAGAACCATGTCAGGTTTATTAGGATTGTCTAAGAGTTAGGAAGCAGTTAAAAAAAGAAGAACGAGAGAGAGATATGACAAGACAATAGAAATGACATACATACATACTATATACAAGCTTTATACCGTATAACCGGAAATTTTTGCGTAACAAATTTTTTGCTTATTAAATTTTTACATGATTCAATTTCTGCGAAAATTGAGCATGTGCAATACTTAATGTACATGGTACAAAATGTTCATGTGATTTAATTTTTGCTATTTTTGTTGCCAGCAAAAATAAAGTCACAGTAAAAATATCCAGTTATACGGTATGTAAGGCATTGTAACGCAAATAGTATAATATTAATTTTGCTCTAACCTATTTCCCAAATATAAGATTCGAAAGTGATTCCGGCTGGTGATTTCTGAAATTCAAGGAAAGAATACGCAGCCGCTAACTTATTACTGCCACCAGGATACCATGACAGGTTGGTAATAGTCCTCTTGAGACTGGCAGGATCTCTGGATAAAGGCAGTATCATGTTAAAACTGATCATACTAATCTATATTGATTAATGTAAGGATATTCACCTTAAAACAGCTATAGTTCTAGCAGTGGGTGATTCATCCTTCAGTATTGATTCCTCATTGGAGAAATACTCTTCATAGATATCCACAGAGTTGTTTTGCTTCAAAAAATGTTCCATTTTCTAAAATGAAAATGTCTATAACTATGGAGCGGACTACAACATAACCGACAACAACAGAGTGGACTTAAACATAGTAAACATAGTGTTGTTTCACAATGCAACCATTAATTAACCCACCGTTCCTAGGTCTTGGATGATCTGCATGTATCCTTCATCCTTTTCAACCTTCTTTCTGAATCGAATTGTCTGTTCTACCTCTGCAGGATTGATGTCCTTGGGCCAGCCACCCTCAGTGTGATTCATACCTCTACTCTCAGTTTCAAACCTTTCCGTATTAACCTATGCAAACAAAGCTAGCTTTGTTAATTTGTTTTATAACTCCTAAAGTTACAGCAATACCTCATGTTCTGACATTTCAGGAGTGTATTGGAGAGCCACATCAACTGGATCCTTGAAAATGAATGATTCCTTGGCGGAAGGTTCTTGCTTTATATCAACACATAGTTCAGCTTGTTTGTGGGAGAAAATGGGCTGACGCCCGAATTCACTTCTCTTCTTGGTATAAACGTAAACTATTTCCATTGTAGCCTTGACCAGGTGCACTTTCCCCTCAGGCAGACGGTTTCGCCATTTTTGTTGCCATGGGGCGTGTCATAACAACAATGAACTGCGCATGCGCAGACAAATTTAACCACGTTGTGGAAAAAAACCTTGCTCACTTTCTATTGTACAGAGAACTGAGGAAAGAATCACGTATGTTTTAACTTTACCACTACTTTTTATCAACAGATATTTTATACAGCATATGGCGGACAATCCTCCGACCGGTGGTAATCGCGGTGGCTTCGGAAGAGGACGTGGACGAGGTGGC
Source organism: Chalinula nematifera (assembly GCA_036873525.1). Taxonomy (NCBI): domain Eukaryota; kingdom Metazoa; phylum Porifera; class Demospongiae; order Haplosclerida; family Chalinidae; genus Chalinula; species Chalinula nematifera. The sequence goes on from JAYJLX010085245.1 coordinate 30,990, forward strand.
AGAAGAGGTAGAGGACGCGGAAGGGGGCGTGGACAAAAGGAAGAGAAAGAGTGGATACCTGTGACAAAGCTTGGACGTCTTGTCAAAGATGGAAAAATCAAGAGGATAGAAGATATTTATTTGTTCTCTATTCCAATCAAAGTAAATCATATTTGTGCATTTTTTTTCCCTGCTTACTACATCCATATTGTCCTCTTTCAATATGCCACAGGAGGCTGAAATTGTGGACCATTTCCTTGGACATGCTTTGAAAGATGAAGTTTTGAAGATTATGCCAGTACAGAAGCAAACCCGTGCTGGTCAGAGAACTAGATTCAAGGTATATTGTCACATAACACATTTCCCCACCATTAACAATAGTTCTCTTCCCCCTCCCCTACCCTCCTTTCAGGCATTTGTTGCAATGGGTGACTACAACGGCCATGTTGGGTTGGGCATCAAGTGTTCTAAAGAAGTGGCCACGGCCATTAGAGGAGCTATTATTCTTGCTAAACTATCCATCATTCCTGTTCGTCTTGGCTACTGGGGTAACAAAATCGGTACACCCCACACTGTGCCTTGTAAGGTATGAAAAGACTTAGTATATGTATAGCTTATAGCTGTGTCCCTTGTGGTTAGTTGGGACATAGTTTTAATAATACGTTTGTCAATTTATACAAGTTGTCATTTCATGTATATTCTTTGTTACTCCCGTACGTAGGTGACTGGAAAATGTGGTAGTGTATTGGTGCGTTTGATCCCTGCCCCTCGTGGTACTGGTATTGTCAGTGCACCTGTTCCTAAGAAGCTTTTACAGATGGCGGGAGTTTCTGACTGCTACACTTCAGCCAGGGGCTGTACTGGTACACTGGGTAATTTTGGTAAGTCCATTGCACATTCATAATGTGCATGTGCTATGCATGAAAGTTAGCTTTTTCATTTATTTTTGTGTGCATTTCTTTTATACAGCCAAAGCCACATTCCAAGCTATTTCCAACACCTATAGCTACCTGACCCCTGACATGTGGCCTGAGAATAAGTTAACCAAGGCACCGTTCCAAGAATTCACCGATTACCTCTCTAAGGGTAATACCCCAAGGAACAACATGCCTCCTGTCGCTGCCTCTTAATCAGTATGGAGAAAAGAAGAACTCATTGGCAATAATAACATTTGAAAAAAATAATTTTTTTTTCTTAAAAAAAATTTATTAATAAAATAACAACTGTTTGTGCTAAGGACTGGCTTTGTAATATTATAGGTACACAATTGGGCAATACTTGTGTGTAGAAGCGATTCGATGCATTGAGCCATTCTGTTTGGGTGCAACAAAAAATGGAAGCTAACAATTTCAATGCCCATTTCATCATTTAATTACACTCACTGCAATTCAAAACTGTACAATTCAGGGTATGCCCTGGCATACTGCACTAACCACTAAAAGAGCATTAATTGCCTTGCAGATTGAGTGGGAGTGGCTCATTTCAAATTTAAACGAAAATAATCAATGTACTATATATAAAAGGATGTAAGCAAATAATAGATGTACTTAATGTAATTAGTTGCTGTGTCCGCACATACACTATAGTCATTGGTTATTAAGACTATCATAGTGTGCTGGATTGACCATCCTGTCAGGTAGTAAATTATCCTCTTCTCTTTGATCATCCTAAGGGAGAGCTGTACGTATTTTTTGTTGGTGTCTAGTGTTGAAGTGGTAGGAGAATTGATAATAATTACAACAGCAATGCTTGCACTTCTTTGGGAACCACACAAAACAGCAATAACAACATACAAAAAAGGAATAGAACATAATGACAGGCAGAGTAATTGGAGAAAACAAATCGGGATGAAATGCTTCTGCAAGGAAATATACAGCAGCACTGTAACCAATTAAAATGAGCATTGTAATGATTTCAGTAAATGTATGTAACTTTTTCTTGTATGGTCTGAACAAATTTAAGTAACTCATAAATGGAAAACATAGTAACGATCTGTAAAATTGGAATAACATAATGATAGTTTAGAGGAATATAATAGAGTATCATTAGTGTAGGGTAAAATGAGAACTAGCTAAATACCGATAGTCCCATGTGTTCTGTGTACCATCACTATAGGGAGCTGTGAATACATCAGTTACTGATATTAACATATCCTTTCTTATCTTCACTCTATTGAGACATGACTGGAACCACTTGAAAGGATACACTGAGAGATAAACCACTGATGGTACAATAATGAATACTATTAACACTATCAAGGCTAGAGAGGCTGCAAATGTATGAACCCCTTGGAAATAAGGTTGAGATCCATCGTAGAAAAATACAGTTTCATTATCGGAAGTTGTTCTATTTATAAAAGTTCTATGAAGTATTTTGAGAGATGTTGCTGCTAGCTGTGTGAAGCACAAAGTATACACTGAAGCAATAGTAACAGGTAATGAAGGGTCGATGTCACACATTCGCCAAAAACGAGCCAGTAAACTCAATTTAGTACTAAACTGCATGCTTATAGAAATTCACTGAGGGACAATTGTGTTTTATATAGCCTGTATTATTTGTGTGTGAATTAATCACTTGAATAATTAACCATAATAATGCTTCATGTCCCTGCCGGGTGTAATTAATCCTAATCGTCACCACGGCAACTATTTACAGTGGAGTGCTTTTATTATTCATATAGAATCAGATGTATCTGTCCATCATGCATCGTACCGGCAGTGTTGTGGATTTCATTTAGTCCTGGGCAGTTCTAAAACTGATTAGAAATAAAAACATAAGGCTTCATGATTGGTTTTTATATACCGTAAAGCGGTTATATTTGGCGAGCAAAAGATTCGGCGATTTACATAAAACGCCACTATTGACGGCTTTATTATTGGCGATTCGTGACACATGCGCGTACATGCACATCCGTATCAGTAATTTTACAGAAATAATATCGGCAATTTACATTGCAAACCGCCAATTGCCAAATTAAAAATCCGTCGAAATTAAACCGCTATAATATACGGTATAGAGCAGCTATACAAAAAACATACATGTATAACTGACTATTATGTGACCCTATTATTGGAGCCCGGCTGTGCTTTAATGAATAATTATGGTAAACATATAATAATTAATCTGTATTGTAGATGGAAAAAAAAAACATAATGTACTTCTGTTCCACACACACGGTGCATGACTGAGATGCATATATAGCTCAATTTTTCTTGTGCCTTTGTAACTCACGATCAGTTAGTTAAGTCTTATACCTAGTAGTATTACTCAGTCCTGGTGAAGTTGTAGTGATTTCATATGCCATATACTATTCTGCTGGTAGTACTGCTATATAGCAAATTAATTTTTTCATGTGGCGAATTTGTAGCACATTTGCTAAAACCAGTACATAAGTAATTATCAAGTAAAAAAAATTTGCTTTTTAGGTCACAAAAATTATTTGCTTTTTTTTATTTATAACCAAGGCACCATTCCAGGTTCACTGATTACCAGTCTAATTAGGGGTTGAACCCGGCCTGAGGAGATCGAACACACCTCCCTCTTGTCACTGCCTCTTAATTAACAGTTGGAGACTTTTGAAAGCAAAAAAAAAATTGACAATTTTCTTTTAATTAATAAGAAGAGTAAAATAATTCACCAAAACTTTACTCAAAAAAATTTAATAGTAAATTATTATGACTGCTGGCACTGCATGTGAACTTCTACTGGGTGCTGCAATAGAAATCACATGATATGGATCTTAATTTGATTATGACAAAAAAAATATAATTGGATTAATCTAATACATGTGTAGAGCCCATGAAAAAAAAAAGCCATATTTATGGGTTGAAATAATGAATAAAATTAAAAGCAGCTAGCTCACATAATAATTAATTGAGAGAATGCAAGTGGGATAAAGTAATGTTTTCATGGATCTATTTTAGTCTTCTCATTGGCTTCCTGATCACCTTTATCATCAGCAAGTGTATCAACGTTATAGAATGGAAACTCTAAACAAAAAGCCAGTTTTACCCATCGATTCATCCTCTTGTACAGAGCTGGTATGAAGGGTATTAATGGAGGCGTGGCCTTCTTATATTCACGATACGCAGGTATTCTGTAACAAGACAGAAAAGAAACAATACATGAAATGAGATTATTTGAGGATTTAACCAAGGCGGGTTCACAATTAAAATGACACAAGTAAAACACTAGGCTATCACTGGAATAGAATCCTAATTCAATTAAACGCTGTATAAAAAAAGGCAAATGTTTGACTGACACAATACTGAACCTCAGTTCTATAAACAATGTATTTGGTCCCACAGTAAATCATTAACCTCTGTACTATAAGGAACCTCTATAAGACAAACTACTCTTATAGTCCCCTAAAGTTCACGTCCCACTGTATTGTGAACTATAGGCTGGCTTAAGGATAACAAATCATGTAAGGAAAAGGCATGATTATAATAACAAAACACTACATCATAGAAAGCACTGCGTGTAAATCAATGTGTTTATAAGGGGTTAGGTATTCATAAACCCATAGATATCGATAAAACCTTACTCTCGTTACAATTAATCATCAACTTACTTGCCATACTTTCTGTCTGCGTTTCTTTCAGTGGTCGGCATTCCACTACCGAATATCAGTAGAGCGCTGATGAACAGCGGGGAAATGACCGCCACCCATTTCCATGACGATAGTGCGGGAGTACTGATAATGAAGACACCCCACCACACGCACAGTTCACCATAGTAGTTTGGGTGTCGGGTGATCTTCCACGGACCAACGTCACACCATTTCCCTTTGTTATCGGGATTATTACGAAAGTTGAACTTCATCTGGTCAGCAACTGCTTCGAATACGAGACCATATATGAAGAGAAGTGCACCGAATATCAGCGTGAGATGATCCGTGGGATCGAATTGATCAGACGAGAACTCGGGGGCAGTGGGCGAGTTAATGAGGACCACAGTGAAGCTCACAATGTACACCCACACGATTTGTAGGATCCAGAACACCAGGAACTTCAAGGGATTTTCCCTTAACTTATCGAACCGGTCGTCAGTTTCCGTCTTGAGGATGCGATAGAGGAGGTAACCAGAGAGACGAACGCCCCACAATATCACCAGCAGCGTGGTGATGATTTGACGAGCATTATAGGCCTATAGAAATAAATGATATATTACGATTACATAACATTATGCAATACTGAGGAGACAGTACATATACAATAACAATTATAATTAGATCTACATACCCCACTGAAGGGAAATGTTACGATGGCCAACAGGACGAAATTGGATCCACCAGCAAAATCCGTGACTTTGTCGAACTTGAATGTGCAGGCCACGAAATAGAAGGACATTTGCATGATTATAGTGAGTAGCAGGCATAGTATGAGGTTGTCGCAGTCAGCCGGTATGACCACGACACTGGTGTTAGAAGCAACATCAGAGCAACCACCATCCATAGTTGAGGTACTGAGTCAGAATGTCCTCGACTTTCGAACTCAAAAGCTAAAGTAACAAATCAAATCCACCGTATATTTCAGTAGTACGGAAATTAACGGAGCTGTGTTACATAACTCACCGTAATGGGGAGGGGAGAGAAGCGTGGCCACAGTCCGAGCCAACCGACCTCCTCACGCAGAGTTTGTGCCCACTATGTGTTTTACCTCGTGGTGATAGGATCGGTCGTGCTCCCAGTAATCGCCTATTATATAAGTGGCTCACTGCAACACACTCAAAGTCACACTAATCCACAGCAAGGTACGTGCATGAGTATTTGTTTATCGGGGTCTCCCCACTCACAGTGCCACACCCACTTTATTAGATATCTTCAATGTGAAAAATGTGAACAGAACAAGGCTATCATCGAGCTATACTCGTGACACGTATAGGTAAGGAACTTGGCTTGGGTTACAGAGTAGAGATGACCATTTTTTGTTGATGTATAAAATTAATATTCATTGATATTATAAGGGGTGTGGTTACAATCATCCATCCATTCATTAGTTTGGGATTGAATGTCTTTCTTATTGCTCTATTAATATCAAACAAGAAGATAGCTATGGCTTTCATCATTGGTTTTCTGTCAAATAAACGATTCCCAGTTTAAGTCCTACAAATGACTTCCCAGTTAATTCATGATAAAGGTCGTGATGTCAATTTGATTTAATTGTAATTTTAAATAGCTAGCTACAGGTAAACTGGGTGGAGCCTATTCCTCCCCAGCCCTTCCTTTTTCTTTATTTTCATTTTTTTCAGCTTTTTTTTTTCTATTAGACATTTGGCGGAGAAGCGTGAGCCGATGATCATAGTCAACTCTATTGCTAACCAGTATGTTAATGTTTCCATAATTATTATAACAAATCAACCCATTACTTGTATAATCAGTGGAAATGTAATGAATAAATGAATATACTCTATTATTATGCTCATAATTATAATTACATTGATCTATTCAGTATTTGGTTGTAATTGTATAAAATGTTTACAAGTTTAATTTACATTATGTAGTTTAATTGGGCATTTATTGTTTTATATTGCAATGACGAAATGATCAGTTCAACACAAACATCTGAACTTCATTAAATTACACGTGTACATCATGATTTTTTAGATGGAAAGCAAGGGAATATTTCACCACCAAGTTCTTTGCCGAACGCCTATCAACAGTGTCAGTGTATACTCAGGTACTCACTTTAGTACACCACTTTTATCATCATACCGTATAGGGCATATTGTTCGTGGGACGTAAATTTCGCTAATTTCGCGGATTTTGAAAATTCATGAACTATAAACCCATGAAATTGTAATAGTGCCATGACCGTGTGTTTACTCCACATGATTCATGAAGGTTAAATCCGTGAATATGGATTTTCGCGAAATTTGCGTGCCTCGAACTATATGCCCTATACGGTAACTTTTTTTTATCCATTATCTTTTACATATTATACATAATTATACATGTATACACTATAATTATGCATATATTTATGAAAATGAATCACCAAATTAAACCACTTTGGTATTACTGTCATTATGGATTACTTATATTATTATAATAAAAATGATGAAAGGTAATATTTATCGCTTAGCTATGATTAGTGTTGGGGAAATAATTATAATGATTAAAGAATGTCAAAGAATAAAGCATTAGTCACTATAATTATGTGTACATATAATATGGGCCATACATTATCCTAAGCCACATGAATGCAATGGATACAGTGGATATCATAATTTGCATTGCATAGTTGGTATCTTATGTAATGTGTACTAAGCTATACAGTGGTGATTTTGATGAATTTCATCAATTTCAATATTGCATCTCTCTTCACGTTCACTCTTGCTCTTTCTTTCTCCCTCCCTCTCTAGTCTAAACGTAGTTTCATAACCTTCCACGATAACAAACCTCTCGAGGATCATGTTGATGCGGAGAAATGGACTGACTACAACATTAAGTCAGACATCACAATACCTGAACTACTGGGCTGGGTTAGTAATACGTAGGTACAGTATTGGGCTGCATGGGTTATACAATAGTGGATCGGGTAATACTGTACACAAATATGACAAAATAATTGTATTATTCCTTCTCCCACCCGCCCCACACTCCCTTAATAACAGTATTTGTACTACGCCTTATATATCATAGTAAAATTTATATTTATAGTACAGGATAATAGGGTACATTCAAATAGCAGTTACGGTGTATATATTATAGCATTGACATGCACACATGCATGAGTGTTACCATATAGTCCATGAGCAATATATGTAATAGTTATTACACCCCTACCAGGGCATTATCGCGTATACACACGAAATGATATTCAATAATCCCGAGGGTGGAGCCCCAGGGATTATTGAATATCATTGAGTGTGTATACGCGATAATGCCCTGGCAGGGGTGTAATAAGTGATTTATGCTACGAAAGGCTTACAGATTCAAAGAAAAAGAGCTAAATGACCATTTAATAGCTAACCTTGTCTTCGTTTACTTTGTCGCTGTCTTTCGTGATCGTGAGTTGTTGCATGTGAATAAAATAAATTAGAATTTTTTGACGGTCACTTAGTTTTTCTCCACAAAGTCACGAACGGTCTTCGAAACAATCGAATCGAAGCCTAAGCGCTTTTGCTTCCCTTATGAGGTAACAAAACCGGTCCATGGGTCTTCTTAACATTCTGATCCCGTCGAACTATTTCGCTGTCTGTTGAATATCCATAATCCCATGGGGTTATGGATATTTTACAGGATGTGGTCGTGGCCACGTGAATATCGCATAAAACGCATGTGCGGTGTCTTTGATCTGTAAGGCTTCCATGGTATAAATATATACTGTACATAATAGTACACACTTGCAGTACATGTACATAATTATATTTAATGTATTTGTAGTATTCAAGTACCCTATTGAATGCTGTGAATAGACAAATTGGTAACTGTGGGAGATGATTCATGACACAAATATTCCACATAGCTGCTACTATCAGTGTCAAAACACCTGATGTACAGTACATGTGTATGGTGCCAAACCATGCCATATGCCAATATTATTTCATATACATGTATAGGGCCGTCACCATGATGATACTGTCTGGAGATATTACAGCCAGGAGGTGACTCAGTTAGTGTAAGTCTAGTCTGATTTAATCACTAGAATAAACAAAAACTTAGTAGTTAATTTTCTTTTATTTTTTTTTATCTGTCTTTGTCTCTCCATTATCTTGTCACCCCTTTTCCTTCTTCCATTAATTACAGTCCTGTATTCCCTGATATACTGGCATACATACAGCCACTCAAACCACTGATACTGGACAAAGATAGTTTACAGGTACATTAACCAGTTTATAGACATGTACGTATACATGTTCATGTATGTATTTTGTGGGTGTAGTTGACAGTAGTTCATTTATTGGTGTGGTTTATTTAAGAGTATAAACTTGTGTATAAGCTTGTTTGATTTAATGACATATTTCAAATCCTCATACCCATATACCCATTCCATCATTAGCCTCATGCCCATTCCATCATTTAATTTTAGCCTCATACCTGTCTATTGTTACACCTATGTGTAAATGTACAGTATGTTTCCTCTCCAAAGGTAAATCTGTGGATTGGTAGGCGTGGCATAATCACTCACACCCACTACGATGCCACTTACAATTTCTTCGTCCAACTACAAGGAAGGAAGAGATTCACCCTATTCTCACCCGACCAGCCAATGTACCTCTATCCTTGCCTACATCCAGTGAGTGGCTGGTATAGTCGGATAATGTGTACAC
>JAYJLX010085246.1:0-24154 GCA_036873525.1 Chalinula nematifera
TCATTTGATTATATGGACAATTTTATTAGGTTGAATTGGTTGTTATTATAATATCATTTATTCTTGTAAAATAATAGCTATAATGTCTCAAATTAGGGGTTTATATAGTTGCAAGTGAGTTCAGTAATATTAAACATAAAGAGTCTATACAGGACCCCTGATCGTACTATATTAACAGTCAGCTTTAATTGTATAGGCACAATGAATCTCAAATGGTAAAGATGTGGTATATAGGACACACACTAATGGCGCTATAGTGTGCACTAACATATAGTTCACATTATGGCAATGAGATATCATATTTAACACCTTTTAGGCAAGCAATGAATCTCTATACCTAACTAAATATCACCAAATGAGGTAATAGCATGCCTTGCATAGTATAGGCATTCAATGAATAAAATTTAATTTTTTAGATTTTATTCATAATGACTTGCATCTTACTTGCATGCACAAATTAGGTAATGCTTGATGGCACTCTATTATAATGTTATTCATTGCTGAGTAGTTTAAAAGTTTGTGGTAGGTGACCTGAAATACGATACTTTACTTGAATGCATTCAATGAATGTATTTCAGTTAAGATACTAATATACCAATAGTCAGTCTAAGATTGATGCCAATTGATATGATAGGATCACAGCACAGCATAGTAGTTATTGTTATCACTGTCATATAGTCTATTGAATATACCTGAATTTTATTATGCACAATAGTTTTCCTGTATACAACGGCAGGCCACTTGCCACATAATATTATGTTACAATACGTATATACTGACCATGAATAGTTGTCACTACATGATGGCCATGCATTCAAGTTGACAGCAAAATAACCTCATTTTGATACAATAAAGTAAAAAGCATTCATATACTTTACACTATAATACAAAATAGTACTGCAGACTGGGTGTGGCTCATCATGGTGGCTAATAGTGTTGTACACGCAATTATAGAGCTTGCACTTTAAAGGGGTATATAGCATATGTTTGCCCTAATTTAGTTGTTCATATTATTTTTTTTATTAAAAAGTAAGAACATGATAGGTGGGCATACTTTGAGACCTTCTTGGACTCAGTTTAATTGTCTGGCAAAGCTATACTGCCACCTCTTTATTTATTTTCATCTTGTGACATTACACATGCATGGATGTACGTTGTTGTATAATTATTCAGAGCCACGCGATCGTGGGACTGACTAAATTTTTGTCAGCACAGCATGATGCTATATAGGCAATGTCATTCCATCATGGTAGACAGTGCCACTCATCAGCATATAGTTGCATCTTTTTATTATAATGCAATATAATTGAACCATTTGGGTTATAAGTGATAACACTGCGTAATTGTGTTTGATGCATGGGATATCATATTTCAGTCACAACTTTAATTATATGGCATGACAATAAAGCTCAACAAGCTTAATATCACACTCATGCAATGTTGCTTAGTGACTCAGTCCAGTGCATGCATGGCCATGCAGTATAAGTATACCGGCTGATAATTCGAATGAATTGTTATTGTAAAATTTTTTGTATAGTTCAGTGGTTGGTCAGTGTAACCCAAAAACATGCGCTCAGTCTGATGATTATTACCAAATAAATTATATAGGCATTATAATCATGCACATTCATTTTGAAGTTTAAAAGCTACATGCATGTGGTAGGTGACCCGAAATACATGATACCCTATAATTTGAATGCATTTCAATGATTATACTTTAGATCATATAGTGTAAAGAATATATATGTTTCAAATATACTGGTATACATGTGCACACTTTCTATAAGGATCATATACAGTTATTTTGTACCTGCATGCATGACTTGCTGTAAACTGACAGTATAGTTAACTAGACCGGCTGTTGTTAAATATATAGTTGACTACTGAACTGATTGTTTTTTTTACCATGTAGCAAAAAGTATATGGTCTGACTAGTCAACACACATGTACTATATTAATTGCCTGTATAGCTTGAAAAAGATTTAAACTATGGTATAGTTATCATAACAATAATCATATATATACTGGTCATATGAACATCATACTGTTATAGCATCTTAAACTACTAATAACACATTTGGGACAAATAGTAACAACATGCATGATAACACTATAGAAGTATGTATATAGATTGCATGGATATGTAGTATAGTGTAGCAGATCGATCAGTATACCCCTTGATTTTCCTTATATCCAGCTGGTATGATACCTTATTTGAATACATTCAATGAATGTATATATACTTAGATGCCAATATATTATATATACCTACAATATACTATATGCGTGCACACTTTTTGTGGCCACTGATGAGGATCCCACAATAATTTACTTATATTATGTGCATATGAACATCATGTGCATGTGTATAATTATACTATATAGTATGTCAATCATTTACCATTCAAGTTAACAACAGAATAACCTTATGTTATGAGCACTTGCTGATGATACACATGAGTGAGCAAAAAGTGTTCTTATACTTTAAAAGTCTAGCATGCAGTATAGCCATCATCGCTGTATATCTGACGAGCCAGGTATATCATGTTTCACAACTTTTAGACAGACAATGAATTTAATCAACTATTATAGTCTTAAAAAGTCTTTATACCTAATTGTAATAACATACTTTGCATGATCCGGTGCATGCACCACAGTGTTTTATCAAGTTTATACATAGTGCCATGGAATTAACCTTTGTAATTGACATCAAAATGCTGAATATGAGGACACCTCTATATAATGAGGACCTTTCCGTTTTTCCAAAAGTAGCATATAGGCTTACATACCGCTTGAAATGACCACTTGATCATGAATGAGGACACCCGAATTAGGACACTCATGTTGGCCCACATCATGTTATGCATGTGCATGCATAGTGAGGTTCTGCTGCTATCATATTTCGCAACTTTTTAGGCAAGCTTGTTCCAGGTTATACATGTGTGATACACTGTCAGTGAATGCATGTGTTTCTCAAGTTTCATGACATATCATTACAAGTGGGTGTGATTTCGTGCTGAATTGCTTGTCCCAAATATTAGCACAGAAAAAGTGAGCTAAACTAGTCTTTTTAGCACATTTGTACTGTTTTTTAACAAACAGCACACATCTTGGTGCTAAAATTACCGTGTTATATTGTGTCATATTCACACAGAAAAAGCTGAAAACGTGCTGAGCGCTGACAAGGCCAGCTGTTACCCATGCATTGTTCTAATTTACAAGCTATTGTTCTAAAGTGTGCAACGTGCTAATTTTTAAGACAACTTTTTAGAGTGTGGTAGCCTTTTATAGCTAGTTTGTTGGTATTCAATTCAAATACATGTTATGCCCTGTCCATTAATTTTGTGAATGATTAACTAAACAGGAAACAGGAAGGCTTAAGTCTGAAATACATAAAGTGGTATTATATACATGCCATTAAGACTCTATATGAGACATCACTGAGTCACTCATATTTCACAGAGGCAATATCGAAATGTTCTAAAGTCTTAATACTACCAAATCATATATAGTATACATCATATCGAAATGTTCTAAAGTCTTAATACTACCAAATCATATATAGTATACATCTATAATAAAAATATAATTCAAAGTATCATTAGTCAAAGTATGAAATTAATCATAAACACTGAGCAGTCTATATATATCTTGCATCATTATAGCTGCGGTGAAACATAAAAAATATACATCTTAGTTGAAAACAAATGATATCATAGACATGCATATGCATGGCAATTAATCTACAATGTAAATTTAGCATCAAAATATTTACTTAAATGTGCACAATTACAAAATGCATAATAACATACAACTATAATTAACTACATCAGTGCAGCACAGCATGATGTCTCAGCACTGATCGAGGTCCTGCTGCTCCTTTTGCAAAATTGTAGTTAACGTCTGTATAGTATTCTCTACCCAAGTAAGATCATGGTTAGGGGACTTTTGAAGGTCCAGCACAGTTAGCTTATGGATATCATCAGTAAAACGATCAATCATTTGGATCTGATGTTGTCTACTCTTTTGAATTCCCCATGTTCCATTTAGACCAGCATATTTGTATTAATATTCGTCCGACAGCCATCATTATTTGGTGGGCCAGGACCAAAACGAATTGATTAATCCTGACTAGTACCCGATATGTGATATACATCGATCTTTTGTCCTCTTTCAAGTATGAATGAATACGGCACATGTGATAAAGTGCGTAGCTTGTATCCAATGGTTCCTCGGCTTTTTGAAAAGCATCAAAATCATATGCAGGGGCCCCCTCTGGATATAAATCAGGGAAAATGTGTTGTCCAATTAATATAGCTTTATGTGCAGATTCACGTTCCTCATCTGTGGCATCTGCATGTTGTTGTAGGTCTGTTAGTGGTTCAGGCCTGGGGAAGTGCCTATGACTTTTTTCTAATACTTCATCTCTCCCCAGTTTATTCATGCATATAGTGAATGTTTCACTTAGTGTTCCAATGTTCCTTAGTTGAGTTATTGTTTTATGACAAGGTTTGTTCAATTTACACTTGCTATTAGATTCACAACCACCACAGGGATCTTTGCAGCTAGGAAAATTTTTCAGTGCTCCTTTAGGCTCATTTAATGTTACATGAGCATTTCCATGAGCCATGACACAACGAATACCGTAACAAAATCTTAACATTGTATCAACTAAATGCTCATCTGCAATTTCAACTTTAGAGGTTTTGTATGAGTTAATGAGGTAATAATAAATCAATGGCTTGGATTTCCATTGCTCATTTGGGTCTGTAGGCTCTTCATTAGGCGATGCAGCAGCATTATGTATTTTGCTTAGGTCATCAACTTGCTCTTTTTTCTGATCGTCACTCAATGAATTATTTTTGTCCGCATGTCGCGTGGCTTGTTGTTCTTTTTCTCGATTCTTTTGACACTTTAATTGGTCTGTAGACAGTTTAGCTAAGCTTCCTACACCTAGAAATTCTTTAGTGAATGAATCCTGTCCTCTGGCAAATTTATAGCTGAACTCTTTTTGTATATTCTGCCATGATATTGCTTTATGGTCAAAGATTGATTTTCTTTTCTTCAATGTTATAAGTTGCTCTGGATTTTTAATTCCATGGTCATCTCGTAGTATTGGATTCTGCATGTCATCCCTTTTTACACGATGTTCATATTTGAGTGCAATACAATCCATACATGTTTCAGTGTTACATTCGTTTTGCTCATATAGAATGGCATCAGCTGCTTCATTCAAAAGATCACCCAAGTATGCTTCAAAGCATGCCATGATGTCAATAATGCCTCCACGAAAAAAAGCTGACATTGAATCTTCAGGAACTTTTCTACCCTCTTGTGCTGGAATTGATTTGTACATCCCTGGAAGACTGCCTATTTTTCCATTTTGGTGCAGATCCTTATATATGTTACATTGCTGCTTAACTTGTTTGCTTAATATTTCATAGGCGAAGCACTTTTGACTGACAGACATTCTGGTATAAACACTGAGACTTGAACACTGAGCAGAGGCAGTAGATCTAGATCTAGTCTATCTTTTATAGGGATCATGATAATTATCATTATAATTATGCATGTTCAATATAAGTTAAGTTATAGTCTATTATACTCTAGTTAAGTAACTAGATCTAGATCTATTATTTAATATTTTATTTTAAAAATGGCTACGGTTTGTGTGTTTCCACACAGCTTCATTGATGTCCCTATTGTTAATTGCATGTCTTCTTGCTGTGTCTTCAGGTGAGCCTCTTGAAGTGACGCAGGAGGAGTTCTCTCAACTGATAAACTCCGACACACCGGTATTTATCAAGTTTTATGCGTATCAGGATTAAAATATGGGTGTAACTAGCCCTAACATGGCTAAGGCCAAATGAGTACTATAGCCCTGCCTTGTAATACTGTTGTAATCATGATATTTACTGTGTTTAAGTATGCTGTTATATGTTATATTAGGTGTGGCCATTGTAAGTGTCTTGCTCCAACTTGGGATGAACTGTCGAATACGGTCGGATACAGTATCCTGATGGATCAGTTAAAATAGCTAAAGTGAGTCAAACCCTGGTTAAACCATTAGTATTAAGCTTATTGTGAATATTGGTTTATATTGATTTATAGGTTGACTGTACCCAGCATACTCCACTGTGTAGTGAACAAGGGGTCAAAGGTTACCCAACGTGAGTTACTTGTAGCTGTTTGGTTGGTCGGCCATTTTTTGTTGATCTTGGTTGTTTAGTTTGAAGCTGTTTGTGTCATCTCGTGAGGTCCCCCACACTGAACAGAGGGACTTGGAATCACTCAAGGCATTCGTAGAACAGCAGACCAAGATTAAAGAGGTGGGCGGAGTCTGACAATACAGCAGAACCCTGTAACCTTCCCGCCCACTCAATTAATTAAAGGACTAACTCCTTACATTACTGATTTCCCTGAGTAATTGTATCATTCAGCCTCTCTATAAAAATAAGAGACACTATTACAATGGTCCAATGGTCCTTCCACTGTAGACACTGCTTTATAGTAGACAGTAGTTAATAGTTCCCAAAGGAATGTCTGTCCTAATGAATACTAAGTCCATGTACAATACAATACATTATCCTAGCTATAATATTTTGTTTATAATGTACTTATCTATATATATGTTATCGTTAGGAGGCAAGTGATACTAGTGGATTAGTTCATCTCGAAGACAGTACATTTGATTCATTCATTGCCAAAGATGGACTCCATTTTGTTAAATTTTACGCTCCATGGTCAGCCATAATTACTACTGTTTATTAGCCATTTATTAATTAGTTAATTAAAATAGGTGTGGTCACTGCAGCGTCTGGCACCCACATGGGTGGAGCTTGCCACAGTATTCAAGGAAACTAATGATGTACATGTTATTAAAGTAGACTGTACCAAGAATGGAGATACCTGCAAGAAACAAGGGGTCAAAGGTTATCCTACGCTACTGCTGTTTGAGAATGGGAAGGCGATAGGTCGTTATAATGGTGGGCGTATCCTCAACGACTTGTTAGAGTTCGTGAAAAAGAACATGGAAGAAGCAAGTACAGAGAAAACTGAAGAATTGGTGAGAGGGGTGTGGCCATATTGGTGAAATTTATAAGCAATTATTATGCATTTTAATTACTGATATTTTTGATACATAAAGCAATTTTTGAGACACAATTATATAATCCTTATATAAGCAATTTTTGAGGCAGAATTATATAATCCTTGGTTAAGTACACATGTAAACAGAAATAGTAGTAATGACATATGGTATAACAATGTAACATATTTTGTAGTCCCTTTTTAGATGTGGTTATTAAATTTGTGTAACTAATAATAATTATTTTATGATAAAATCAGCTAGCAAAACTTTTTATTACAAATGTTTATTTTGATAACAGCAAGGTAGTGACAAGTTTAATATTAATATCTGTAGATAGGAGTCCATTATTTATAAACACATTATGAGCTCATGCTATAGATAGTTATATGCACTGTGTTAACCCCTAAACTAGGATATAACAGGATCCAAGAGAACTTCACTCTAACCCCGCCTCCTCTTCAGTGGCTGAACTCTGCCCCCTATTCTATCAACCTGGTAAAGCTGGTTACTACTCCAGTGGGGTCACACCTATAGGAATGTTGGAAGGTATATTGTGTATACTAGACTATAGTCTGTTCATGCTGAGAAATCACCTCTGGTATTATTCAGAAGTGTATTATGTAAAATCATGACATAAAATGCATATTTGTGGCTAACCTTATAGAATAATGCATGCCACATGCTAAAATGACGACCAACAGACAACAATACTTTCAAGTGTTTTGCTACAGCTACATTTTTACCTGATTCCGCTTGTGGTAGTGAGACGCAGGGATAACTAAGTCGAAAAGTCTATAAATCCCGTTTCACAAACAAACTACCATATTTAGGAAGGACACAAGCTGTTGAACACACTTGACAATCGCCCGTTTCTTGGCCATTTTAGGTAAAATAGTTGTGGTTAGTGGTATGTCCTACCTTCCCATGTATAAGACACAAACTTTGCCTTACAAACGCCAATTTCTTTTAGTACAAAAATGGCTAGATGCGCCACAGGCTAAGGATTGCAATGGTGTTAGAAATTTTAATATAGCATGTATACTTTTGGAACTATTAGCTCAAATGTAGGTGACTTTTCAGTATGAACAGACTGTAGTATATTGTCTGCCTTTAATATGGGTTATTAACTTATTTCACAGAGTGATGATTGGTTTAGCTCTACTTTATTCAGAGATGATGCCACTCCCACTTTGTGGACATATACAAATGCCTCCTCAATAGAAAGGTAATTACATGTACGATGTATATATTGTCACTAGAGGTCAGTTAGTACTGTATGTATAGTTAAAGGTCAATATACATGTATATGTATAGTGCCTGTATATAGCTTGAAATTCAAAAGTTTAAATTTTAAACTATGTAAGTTATAATAATATTATGTGTTGGTCATAACATGTTGTCGACTGTCTTAAATTAAACAACACATTTGGGCCAAATAATAACGATATGGTAAACACTAGTAGTGTATAGATCGGTCAATAGCGATAATGCTATAATAATATCCGTTAGATTTCCTTATTTAGTTGTATTCATGCTGTGTGTACTGAGTTATAGTTTAAACTTTGTGATTACATTTCACAACAGAAAAGTCAATTTATGACAGTTAAATTTGGATAACATTACAAGTAAACAAGCAACACATTAGGGTTGAATAGTATATAACGATATGATAACACTAGTAATGTACGTATAGATCGGTTGGTATCCCTTAGATTTCCTTATATACGTGTAGTTGTATTCATGTTATGTGTACTGAATTATAGTTTAAACTTTGTTATTATACACTGTATGTACTTTGTTTACACAACAGAAAAGTCAATTTATGACGATTACGTTTGAATAACAATGCAAGTTTATGTACATGTACTTGCTTACCCTATGATATACTGTAAGTTAATGTGTTTTAATTCTCTCATTAGGTTTCATGGCATGATATGGCTTTCTTTGATCCAGTAATGTACGAGGGTCTGAGGAAGTTAATTTTATCAGTTCATCAAGACCCAGACCAGATCAGGAATATGAGTCAGGACCCTGTATAATTACTATTATAATCATTTATGTTTTGGGTGAATGTGAGGGGGGAGGGGCATATCCCCTTCTCCCACTCTCTCTAAGAAACCCGTGACCACTACAGCTGATGTGTGAGTCTGTCCAACAATATTTAGAGCTGAGGATGCTGAAAGTTGTAGAAGAACCATTAATGGTAAAGCATTATAATGTGTACACAGTTGTGTTTATGTATTATACAGTAAGTGCTTGAAATTCAAAAAGTATTGATAAGGTTTAAATTTGAAAATAATCATGGTTTTCATAAACAATTGGCCAATATTAAAGTATGTTAATGTGAAAGAATATGATATTTCTTGTGGAATATCCAAGTGGCCCGGGGAGTTTTCTAAGTAAAATAATGGACCTCAAAGTTCGCAATTTGATTGGTCCATTATAATAATGTATAATATTTATCCCTCGCGCTGTGGTAAAGCCATAGCGAGTGATACGTTAGTCAGTTGTGAGTTTGTACGTACATTAGTTAGCAAAAAAAAATTCACTTTCCACGGCCAGTGCAGGAAGGTTTGATGGCTGCTGTGCTTAAAATTCCATGAGCAGTTAGCCAGTGTTGTCTGTTTTGCTGCTGTTTTGGTCTGGAATTCGTTTGTCTTCTCATTCGAGCTGTAAGTGGCAAAACGTGTTTGAGCTTGTTGGCTCGATAAGTTAAGCTTTTGAGAGCACTTGTGTATTACTTTTGATGTAAATGCTTAGAAAAATAAGTAGCTCCACAATAAATATCATAAAAAATTTTAAATCCTAGTTGAGTATCGATCAATAAATTTTTAATTTTACAAGTCTGTACCTTGGTTCTTTAGTGTGACCTTAGAGCTGTAACTTTCACTGTATGATGGGAATGGCAAGAGCAACAAATGCCGCTATTCAAATTGCTTCGTTGCAGTGTTTAGAGCAAAAGCAATGGTTCAGCTATGGAATTGATTTTTTGGTTGACCACACCTTTCTTCTTCATTTTTTAATTGTTTTGTAGATTGTATGATTTTTTTTTAACCCTTTTGTTGCTCTTTGATCAGCCACTCCTTTCCTTTGTTGCAATGCTTCTACTGCATAATCTTGATGGCAGTAATTTCTCTGTCAGTAAGTCATAGACTTTGAGCTCAAGAAAGTCTGTCTAATACGGTGCGAAGGATTTGCACTTTTGTGCTAGTCTAATCATGTTATTGTTGACTATATACTGACTAAATAGCACTCAGTAATACTGTATAGTGTACATATATAGAGATTTGTGATGCCTAGAACATGTACAGTACCATAAAGCTAAGTACATTTATGGAAATGAAGTACACTAATGACAAATGTTTACACAATGTATTTCAATTTACAAAACTTGTACTGTTAATGGTATTCTGCCGCCAAGTATTTTATACACTGTATGAGTTTTATTTACTATTGTACAATGTACTATACTCATGCACTTGTGTTATGTACATCTGGTCAGTGCATCCCCACAAATATTGGCTAATCATATACCACTCTACACTATATTTACACTGATAAACATTTAAACTTGGCTACACTCACTTTACTATTATCATACTGTACTGTGTTTATTTGTGATTGTATACCATTATAATATTGTACAATACATTGCATTATTCCCTCAACAGTTTACTTTGTATACAATTAATATGGCTATATAGCTGTTTCAGTAATATATACTCTTCAATTGATATGCCACCCATGCACATATAATGGTATTACAGTATGTTATTTCTTAAAGGTGCTGATCAAATAACCCATTTCAAGTCATGGTTCTGGTCTATATTGGAAAGGATGAGTAACAGAGAGAAACAGGACTCGCTGTATTTCTGGACCAGTTCCCCTTCAATGCCAGCCAACCCCGAGTCATACCAACCCTCACCCAGTATAACTATTAGACCAGCGGATGATCAGCACCTACCCATCTAATACCTGTATATCCCGTTTGTATATACCACTGATGACTCCAGTAAAGCATTACTGAAATCAAAACTATTAGCATCCATTAAAATAAAGGCAGTCGGATTCTTTGATTATGGACAAATTTATTAGGTTGAATTGGTTGCTATTAATATCATTTATTCTTGTAAAATATGTGATTGTAATTATACAGTGTGAATCGTATCATATACAGTATGAATCATAATTGCTCACGTATGGGTTTGTTGAGGTGTAAACAAGTTTCATTGATAGATGCAATGATGTTAGGCAAATTTTATGCACATACAGTGTCAGAAAAATTGTTTGGCGCATTAATTGAAATGTTTTGGTGCATGAGGTACTTTTTAAAAAAAAATATCAAAGGTGGAGAAAAATGTATAAGAAAGCAAAAGATAATTATATGATAAAGATTGAGCTAAAACAATATAATAACTAAATTAACACAATTGCCGACATAGAGCTAGCTATATATATTATAAGCTGTAAATTCATAGCAAAAAAAATTCACACCTCATGCAGGAACTATATGCATGAATCATTCAAAGCTGTGCACGCTTCTTTTACAATAACCAAATGGGTTTTGATATTGAATTGGAAACCATTGTGTTCATGTTTCTCTTCTGCTGAAACTACTTTTGTCCAAGTATCTTTGATAGTATTAGATACAATAATTTTATTAGCTGTGGGTCGAATTACATTATCTTTTAGGTCTGTTGGGGATATGGGACTAAATGAAGCAGGTTCTTCAATCTCGTTTGTTTTTTCAACCATTTCTTTCTGTCGTTTTGCAAATGTTTCAATTATTTTTTTAATATTATCTTGTTGTATTGCAATCAATTGAACTGTACTTCCAGCTTTATCTGCAGCATCAAAAGAAGTTATTCCACTGTTTGTGAAATAATCTTCTGATCAGTTCTATAGCCCAAAATCCATCTGGTAGTTTATGAACATCCATCAAAATGTTAGCAACAGCTAGGGTGAGTTGAAGAGCCAGTGTGTGAATAAATTGGTTAATCCTCACCAGCATTCGATACGTGATGTACATGTCTTTTTTCTGTTGTCTCAGCCATCGCTCAACATGACACATGTGAAAAAAAGCAAAAGGAGCTGCCAGTTCTTTTTTAGCTGACTCAGCAAAGTATTGATCTAATATGTCGAAACAATCTTTCCATTCTTCTTGGGTTAAACTGGGCTCCATGTCCATTTCCTTTTTTAGAAACTCAAAATTATCTTTATGAGGAACTCTCCCAATTTTTTTTTCTACTTCTTTCCTTTTGTCCTGCTGCTGTACAGCTTTTAGCAACTCCGTACAATAATGTTCCAAATCTTTACATGCCTCTAAAACTACTTGTGTTTCTTTTGGAAAACAAGATTTGTCACAACATGGAAAATTCTTTAATGCTCCATTTTGTGACTCCAGCGTTAGTTTAGCATCCCCATGGGCCATGACACAGCGAATGCCATAAAAAAGCTTGAGAATTGCACAAATACTACCTACACCAACCATATTTTTATTGAGTTTTTCTCTTTGGCGCCTTTCCCTTCTTTGTGTTACATCATCAGATTGGCTTCTTTCCTTAAGTTTGAGCCCTATCTCCAGTGTTGAAATCTTTTCATCTTTAATAACATAATGATATTCCATAGGGAATTTAAGCAAATAGTCAGTTAGCGGATTAAGTTTTGTTTTTGACTTTTTCAGACCACTATGATAGGCCATATCCCATGCATGAAATAATACTTTTGGGATTTTATTTCCATCGGATTCGGACCATACATTTTTGTCTTCAGTTTGCAGGTGGCAACCATGCTGTTTTGCAATCGATCTAGCTTCTTTTAGTAAGTCAACTATAAATGCCTCGAATACAGCTATCGTGGTTATAATGCCTCCACGAAAAAAATGAGATGTTTCTTTAGGTTGCTTTTCATCAGGGTAGGTATGGTGGGGTTTGTACATATCAGGAAAAGCACCAAATTGCTGGTTTGGATGAAATAGGTGATATTTTGTACATTGATCTTTAATTTTGCTATTTAAGCTTATGTAAGGCTCGCATCTTTCTGCTGCCATTTTGCTAGGAGGAGGATGAGAAGGAGGAGGGTCTGTCTCACCAACAGATGTGTCATTGGTGGAAGGCAATGGCTGTGGGTCATCAGTGGAAGGCTTATTGAAATTTTTGGTGATGGCAGACAAATTTTTAGTATTGCCCGGGCTTGGGTCAATTGGCATACTGGTATTTTCTGTGGGATTCATTCTTGCTTGACTACAATGACTTTGTGTTGCTGCTGGTATAGGATGCTGATCAGTCTTTCCATCAGAAGTGCCACTGGCCATGGGGGGAGTATAGTTGGTGGGTCTACAAATAGATTCATAAACAGGAGAAGAGTACACCAAACAGAAGGGTTACTGGTAAAAACTGGCTGATTAGAAGATTGAGAGTTATTGTCTTTGGTGACGGACTGACGGAATTTTCAATGATGTATCCTGTACTGATATTCCTTGAAGTTATTTTTATAGGTCATCAGTTATAAGTTACCATGGTTACTAAGCATATTTTCAATGAATATACACCATGACAGTACAATGAGCTACAATGTATTCAAGCTTCATGCATGTATATATTATACTGAAATTAATTTTAGAGCACCACTCTTAAAGAAGATATCACAGTGTGCACAAGCTTGGCTTAAAAATCAAAAAAATAATTTAGTGAAACCATATGTAGTCTAAAAAGAAGTGTCCTTATGCTGTTATATGCATTAAATTAAATCATTCTGGCATGTTACCATATGTTCACTAATCAGTATTGCTGGCTTTAAAATTAACATGAGCTTTAATCATTGTCACTATTCAATTAATTTTATTTTATAACCAAATTAGGTAATGCTTTAATTGTTGCCACTCTGTTAATTATATTCATTGTTGAGTTCATGTGGTAGGCGGATCCAAAATATGATACTGTGAATGTACTTTATAGATGTCAATTATGTGTTTGTAAATTTGTACGATGATATTATTTTAATTAAGTTTACAAAATTATATATAGATACACCCCTCCTCAATCCCACCCCCTTTAAGATGTGTACGAGTATGTTCAATGATATTTAGAGCTACCATCGTGAGGATACTGAAAGTTGTTAAAGAACCATTAATCAGTGGTAAAAAAATATCTTTTTTTTTTCTCATTTCATTCAATTCCTTTTTCTCCATTGTTTAAATCCCTCCTCTCCTTCCCTCTTTCTCCAATCTCTGTCTATCCAAAGGCCTTGCGTACCAATGTCCTAACCCATTATGCTATATGGAGTCGCTGCCAGCTAAGAGTATGAGACTGTTACTGTGTGGCTGTCAACAAGTTGATCTCGACATACTGAATGCATTCTGGTATACATACATGCACTTTTTTATGCATAACTATGTTAATCATTTACCATTAATTTAATTAATTTGACAACAAAATAACCTTGCATTATATTATGAGCATGCACTTGATGATACAGTGAGCAAAAAGTGTTTTCATACTACAAACACTATACAGTTATAAACAAAATAAAATACAAGTGGGTGTGGCTCATTAGTGCTACATAGTAACCTTTAATCACTTACTGGGATCCAATTAGATAAACCATATCGAAATAGGCCTGAGGCCTGGTGATAGGGTACCCTTGTGCAATATGAACAAGGGTGTGTGGTGTTAGAATAAGCCACGCCCTAAGCACCGCCCATATCAGCCACACCCAAGTAAGGGGTCACGTGTGCAGACCGCGTAGAAGGGTGTAGACCGAAAGGCGGAGCCTCAGAGATGTGACTTTATCAATAACACTATGGTAAACCATAGTGGAGAAATTTGGTGTTGGCTGAAAACAGCCAACACCAATGAGTTAAGGGAGGGCAGTGGGAGAACAAAAATGAGCAGCACACTAGCACATCATACCTTTGCGAGCGAGGTAGCCAGCTGAATGATGAGCGGAACAGCTGTACATTTGCATGTGGTACTGAATATAAGACATATCCTATAAGCCCCGCCTCCATGACGGATAGCTAGCTGGCTTCTGCCTGAGCTGCCATTACTAGCGTAGCAATGAGAGGCGGGGCTTGATATACAATAATTCAAGCTATTCAATAGATTGCTTTATTTTTATTTATTTTACTTTTATTCAGTAGTTACAACCTAAAGTGATAGGACCGATGATTGTTACCAAATTGGCAAAACTTGTTGACAGAACACTCTGTTTTAATTATATTATTGCTGAGTTTAAAAGCTTCACATGGTAGGGGGACCTGAAATATGATACCTTATTTAAATGCATTCAATGAATGTACTTTAACATACTAATATACCTACAGCAGCCATAGTCTATTGGATATATGCCTTGAATATACTGGAACACCACACGGATCACACAATGGGCTTCCTGTAATGTCTGACCACTTGCCACATATGTTACACGAGTAATTGTCATTATGGCCATTCAAGTTGACAACAAAATAACCTTATTTTGATACAGTAAGCAAAAAAGCATTTTGTATACTTCATACACTATAATATTACATAATAGTACTGCAGAAATTACAAGTGGGTGTGGCTCATTAGTGTTGTCTAACCTTTTATATAAGCTTGATATACAATAATTTAAACTATTCAATGATAGTTCAGTTGTTGCAACCTGATAGGACTAATGATTATTACCAAATTAGGTATGCTTGTTGACACTTTGCTAACTAAATATTCATCGCTGAGTTTAAAAGCTTTATGTGGTAGGTGGACCTGAAATATAATACCTTATTTGAATGCATTTAATGAATCTCCTATTGATGCTTGATGCCAATATACCTACAACAGCCATAGTTTATTGAATATACCTTGAATATACTGGTACACATACTTTCCATGAGGATTTAATGGCTGACCGCTTGCCACATGTTACGAGTTACAGTCACTTTATTATAATCATTTAACATTCAAGTTGATAGCATAAACCTTATGTTATACTATGAGCACTTGATGTTACAGTGAGCAAAAACCATTTGTATTCTTTAACCATACATACATAACTATTACAAGTAGGTGTGGCTCATTGTCATTATTAGAAACAACAGCATGGACAGTGGACTTGTCATTAGCCATTAAACCTGGCACCCACTTTACATGGCATTATACATGTATGCATGCCTGTAAGGAAATAATTCCAATATCAAATAAATTCATTAACAACTTAATTGTTCATACAAATAATGACATACACTAATAAAAACAGTTTGTGTATAATATAGAGACAAAAGCTAAAGTTTTAGACCTCTAATTTTTATTTTATGCTCGGAGTTCAATTCATTGATTTTTTTCTTTCTCTTAGTTGCATCTCTAGGCACTTCCCAAGTTCCATCTTGACATTTGTATTCATGTTTCTTCATTAGAATCGTTGCTGTTGTTATTCGCATCCTGTCTGCTAACATGAGGACGAATTCATTGATTCTGGGCAATACACCGTGCGTAATATACATATCTCTCTTGTTTTGTTTCAGCCAATGGAATATACGACACATGTGGAAAATGGCATAGTTCTCATCGACTTCTTCCTTGCTTTCAATGTCATCAATATCTTTAAAATATCTTTCGATTGTTTTTAAGGCTCGATTTCTTTGTGTGCCATTTGGTAACTTTTGAATCGGCTCTTTTGCTGGATAAAATCTACTGGACTCTAAAACTTTCTTTTTACCTTGGCCTTTAATGCATTCATCGTAGCACGAACTTAAATATGATATGTCCAGAAGTCTACTAAATGTGCTTGGTGTTTCACAGTCGGTGAGCATGTGTAATTGAAAGGCTCATTAGCATCTTCAAAATGATTTTCAGATATTCTGTGAACAACCTTTTTTCCTTGACTCCATGCACTGTCACAGAATTTACAAAAAGGAAAATCTTGAAGAGTTGCATGCTGTTGGGTTTTCCAGCGTTTCTTCAGGACACTGAGCCATGCATGAGCCTTAACACAGCGAATACCGTAAAATAACCTCAGCATTGCACAAAGAAGGACTTTATCCTTAAACTTAAGTTAAGTTATGGTTCTGGTAGTAGAGAGGATGAGTAATAGAGAAACAGGACTTGCTGTATTTCTGGACCAGTTCCTTTTCAATGTCAGCCAACCCCGAGTCATACCAACCCTCACCCAATATAACTATTAGACCATCGGATGATCAGCACCTATACCAACGTCTATAATACCTATCCTATATTTGTACCACTGTACTCCAGTAAAGCATTACTGAAATCAAAACTATTAGGCATCCATTAAAATAAAGGCACTTGGATTCATTTGATTATGGACAATTTTATTAAGTTGAATTGGTCGTTATTATAATATCATTCATTCTTGCAAAAATTAAGTCACGACTATTCTTTAAACTGATTGGTGTGATCATCGATATTATTTGGTATTAATGCATTGCATGCTTTTGAAAACTTTAACACTTGTCTGAGGAGTCAGTCTATATATACTTTATTATGATTCAATACCAGTGCGTTGCTCACGTTAGCTAGTATACTAATAGCTTTAACAGCTATTAAGTTTGCTATTCACATAGCAAAATGAACATTATTACAAATTTATGATTATGCATTAAAAATGTGATGTATACCTCATGCATATATACCTATAATGTTTTTGCACCTATATATAGAATTCAATTTAAATAAGGAAATAAAGTAATTGATACAATTAGCTTATATATAGTTTATATTTCTCAGTTCTGGCAGCTCGTCAACTTTTGAATTTCTTTGACTCTTCTTTGATGCTTTTCTTCAAACCTTTGAATTTTCGTTTTTCTTTCTGTGTCACCCTTTGGCACACCCCATATGCCATCTTCCACTAGTGCATTCGGCTGATCCATCATTATTTTAGCTACAGCAAACCGCATTCTATGAGCCAAGAGCAGAACAAACTGATTCATTCTGACTAACATGTGGTAAGTTACGTATGCCTCTGTTGGACTTGTCTTTAACCAGTGATGAACGCGGAAAAGGTGAAAAAGAGCATAATTTTTATGAAGTGGAGCTTTTTCACTGTATCTTCCATCTTCCCACTCAACAACATCATTGTTTAGAAAATACTTCTTCAGTAACTCCAGTCCTTCTTTTGCAATAGCAGTGTCACTACCAAGATTTTCAATAGGCTTTTTTTTGGGCAATTTTCTTGCTGTTTTTAATACTTTATCTTTACCTTGTTGCTTAATGCATGTGTCATATATATTGCTAAGGTGATGAACATCTAATATTTCTGGTGGCATATCACATTTATTGTTTTTATCGTTACATTTAGGAAAGTCTTTCAAGGTGCCATTTAATGTTGTTTCACTATTACCATGGCCAATGATACAGCGAAAGCCATAAAATAAATTCAGTAATAAACAAATAATGTAGCCACTATCAATTTCCATGTGTGAAATCCATTTTTCATCAATTAGATAGTGATAATTCATTGGACCATCTTTAAACAACTCTTTAATGAACTTGTAATCACCTGGTGCAGTCGGTGATATATAGTGCTCTGGGTCTGGATCGTGTGAAAGCTTTGATAAATTTTGTTTTAAAATATCACTATCGTCACTTAATTTCTTAAACTCATGATCCACAGCATTATTGTCGACGTCACAGCTGCATTTTTCAATTATACCCAGCAAAATTTCCCTTGCATTATTATAGTTAAATGGAGCGGGACCATAGACGGGACCCTCAAGCTCAATTTGTTCCTGTTCAAGCACCTGATCCGGACTTGTCGACTTTAGACGTTTTTTAACTTCTAAACAGCTGATTTGAACAGTTGTGATTTTTTTGTCTATTACTGTAAGAGCGGAGCATATATTATCGTTTATAAGCTTCTTGATACCTAACTTTGGCACAGTTGCCTTAGTGAGCTCCTCATGTGATGATTCCGGAGTTTTTTCAACTAGCTGAAAACTTTCACTATATTGCTCATTCCAAACATGCATCCTCGGAGTAGCAACATTTGTTAATTTTTTTTTCGCTTTGGCAGAACAAGGCAAATATGGTCGTTGATCAGCATTACCGCTTGTGATGAAGCGGTGTTTGTGATCAAGTTCATTTTGGCATTTAGGGCATAAATAATGTTTTTTTTCAGCCCCGGTATCATTGCAACGCTTATATTTCATGCTGTCTAATGCCTCTTCTAATAAATCCTGTAAAAATGCTTCAAAGCTTGCCATTGTTGTAACTATTCCGCCACGTAAAAGAGGAGCAGCACCTGTCTCAGCTGGGATCCATCTACCATCTTTGGTGGTCTCATACATTCCAGGAATCGATCCCAGCTCTCCATCCTTGCGAAGTTTGCTATAGACCATACATTGTTGACCGATTTGCTGCTTCAACCTCTTGTAAGCAAAGCATTGCTTGCTGAAGTAATAAGCTGATGCCATATCTCATCAATAGCTAGCTCTCAAAAAAAAAAAAAATTAGATATAGTATATTACTTATTAGATTGCTTGACCAATTTATTTTATACCAGCCCAGCCTGGTAATTTATTCATGACTAAGTCCATGATGCCATGCCCTTTGTGGAATAATATAAGTTATCATTTTTTATAGCACAAAAAAATGGTAGCAATTATACAAGCAATTATACAATGTCATATAAGGCACAGCTAGGATAACATAGTCAGTTATATTGTTTGAATGCAACTATATATATTGACGTATAATAGCTATGTGCATTCATGTATAATACTATTCAATAAATAATATGTTTAACTGAGAATCATTACCAAATCAGGTAAATACATGACAATTATAGTTCAAATTATTGAATGTATGTTATATTTTACAGTACATATTTTCATAGGCCATGGCACTGAAATTAAGAAATTAATGCTGCTTATTGACACTCTGTTTTAATTGCATTCATTAAAACGTAATAGAAAATTGCAAGTGGGTGTGGCTCATTAGTGCTGTAGCCTTTCTATTCCAGTTGTTGAATAACGGAGCACATATGCCCTAAATATCATTCATCTGTTGGTATTAATTTTGTAAAGCAAACCACCTTTGATTGGCAGCTGTCATCACTATTTACTATACACTACCTATAAAACATGATCTACTCTGCGTATATTAGCCAAATCAAAGTAGCAGTTAATAGGCAAAAATTATTGTGTTTAGTGGTAGCCTAACATGAATGAGAACCAATTAATCCATATACATACATGTCTCTCAAGTTTTATTTCAGTAGGATCAAAAATTTTGTTGTATTCATCATTTACGTAATTAAACCATTCAGGTTAAGTGCCATGATTCTATAAAGTAACATTGCATAATTGTGTGTGACAAGATATCATATTTCACAGCTTTTATAGCAGGCAATGAATCTCCATAAATGTTAATAGCCTATAATATACTAAATTAGGTAACACTGTATCTGTTTGATGATCCAGTCCATGTATGGTAGGATTATTATAATGCTTGATATACAAATAATTTAAATGACTCAATGAATTATTGTAAAGAGTAACATGAGTTCTGTTGTTGCAACCTGATAGCACTGATTATCATTTGCCAAATTAGGTAATGCTTGTTGACACTCTGTTTTAATTATATTCATTAATTGTTGAGTTTAAAAGCTTTATGTGGTAGGTGGACCTACCTTATTTGAATACACTCAACAATTGTACTCTAAATGTCAACTTATATAGTCAATTAATGGACCTTGAAAATACAGGTACATGCACAGGACTACAAACAATAGTTTTGCCATAATGGCTCATTTTACAATACTATGAGGAGGTCACAAAAACATAACCTTTTGATGATGATATACGTGAGCAAAACCCTTTGTATATACTTTAACCATTATATATTACTACATAACTAGTCTGTAGAAATTACAAGTGGGTGTGGATCATATACACATTCTACCTTATATATCCCCATTCTCCCTACATGACTGAATAGGAAGGGTGGTATAGTCAAGGAAATTAATTAACAAACATGCAATATGCACAATATTCTGTTCAGTATAGATCTATTCGTTCATGTAGTCCATAGCGATCTCATGCAATTTGTTTATTGGCTTCTACAGCTGCTCGGTCAACAGTTATTAATATAGTGTCCTTTGTGCTTGACATTCCATTTGGAGTCTAGCTATCAGTATAGTATAATGTCACTCACATACAGTCACAACAATAAAGGTATAGGGTGTGACTCATCGTCATTATTATTTAAAAATACCAGTATAAAGAAATAATTCTAATATCATCAAAAATAAATATTAACAACTTAATTGTTTATACAATAACATGTACTAATAAAACAGTTTGTGAATAAGATATGATGGATCAGAGACAAAAGTTAAGTTTTTAAACTTCTAATTTTTCTTTTATGCTTGGAGTTCAATTCATCAATTTTTGTCTTTCTCTTAGTTGCATCTTCAGGTACTCCCCAGCAAGTTCCATCTTGAGATTTGTATCCATGTTTTTTCATCAGAATCGTTGCTGTTGTTATTCGCATCCTGTCTGCTAACATGAGGATGAATTCATTAATTCTGGCCAGTAAACCGTACGTAACATACATATCTCTCTTGTTTTGTTTGAGCCAATGGAATATACGACACATGTGATAAATGGCATAGTTCTCATCGACTTCATCCTTGCTTTCAACGTCATCGATATCTTTAAAATATTTTTCTAATGTTTTTAAAGCTCGGTTTTTTTGTGTGCCATTTGGTAACTTTTGAATTGGTTTTTTTCCTGGATAAAATCTACTGGACTTTAAAACTTCTTCTTTACCTTGTCCTTTAATGCATTCATCATAACATGAACTCAAATATGATATGTCCATAAGTCTACTGAACAGGGCTGGTGTTTCACAGTCAGAGCATGTGTAATTGAAAGGCTCGTTAGCATCTTTAAAATGATTTTCAGATATTCTATGAATACCCGTTTTTACCTTGACTACACTGTCACAGGATTCACAAAAAGGAAAATCTCGAAGAGTTGTTGGGTTTTTAAGTGTTTCCTCAGGACAGCCATGAGCCATGACACAACGAATACCGTAAAATAGCCTCAGTATTGCACAGAGGAGGATTTTATCTTTGATTTCTACTTTTGAAATCATTTTCTTACTGAGGATATAGTAGTACACTATTGGACCATCAGCAACCATTTCATTGAAAAACTCATCTTCATTCCCTGTCTGTTTTGCCAATTTAGAGTAGACTGGCATCCAATTATGCAACTTAACTTTACCAAATTCGTCTTGTTTCGACATTGATCCACCAAATCTTTTGATAGTGTCAGCTGCTTCATCATAAAGACCCTTTACAAATTCTTCAAAGTTGGCCATAGCATCAACGATACCTCCATGAAAGATATCTGAAGTACCTGTTGTGGGGATTGTTATACCATAGTCAGCTTTAACGTGCATTTGTGGCATTTTGCCCAAATCTCCTCTTTTGTGATGTCTTTTGTAGTATTCCCTCCTTTTATCAATCTTTTCCCTCAGTTTTTCAAAAGCAAAGCATTGACTTGGGTCATGTTTACTATTTGATGCCATGGTTGAAATGGTGATTGTCTTCAAGTGTGACTTCTGGTACTGCGAATGAGTAGTAGTGTAATTGCTGTAGTATATTATAGTATAAGTATAATCAGTGCCAAATGGCGTGATTAAGATCACACCATCCAGTATACACACTGCTTTATTGTTGATGAGTAAACTAGCGTGTGTGATTGTTGAGATAGTTGAACAAAGTGCTTATTTTAACCTTATTAGGGCACTGTATAATACCACCACACAACTCATTGCTATAATTATATCAACCATGCAGCACATTGCAGTTCACAGTTGCCGGACTTTTGCATTATAGTCTATTGGTGAATGTCAACTTTGGCATATATCGTGTAATTATAATTATAGTCTACCATTAGTACTCTTCACATTGAACATAGCATGAATTACACATACCTTAAATTTATGAATTAAAATTACTTAGACTCTAAAATTAGGCAAAGTAGGTGTGGTCTAGTTTAATATTATTAAATACAAAATGGCTGCTGTCTACCACACCACTTCATTGATGTCCCTATTGTTAATTGCATGTCTTCTTGCTGTGTCTTCAGGTGAGCCTCTTGAAGTGACGCAGGAGGAGTTCTCTCAACTGATAAAGTCCGACACACCAGTATTTGTCAAGTTTTATGCGCCATGGTATGTATTTAAACTATGGGTGTAACTAGCCCTCACACGATGGCTATGGCCCACTGAGTACTATAGTCCTGCCTTGTAATTATATTCATCAGGTATTTACTGTGTTTAGTACTTTATTTTGTGTTTTTTTTAGGTGTGGCCATTGTAAGCGTCTTGCTCCAACTTGGGATGAACTGTCGAATAATTATCCTGATGGATCGGTTAAAATTGCTAAAGTGAGTCAAACCCTGGTTAAACCATTACGTGAACCATTAGCATTAAGCTTATTACAAGTATTGATTTATAGGTGGACTGTACCCAGCATACTCCACTATGTAGTGAACAAGGGGTCAAAGGTTACCCAACGTGAGTTAACTTGTAGTTGTTTGGTTGGTCAGCCATTTTTTGTTATCTTGGTTCTTTAGTTTGAAGCTGTTTGTGTCATCTCATGAGGTCCCTTATACCGGACAGAGGGACTTGGAATCACTCAAGGCATTCATAGAAGAGCAGACCGAAATCAAAGAGGTGGGTGGAGTTTTACAGTACAAGAGAACCTCTCTATTGAAGGACTATCTCTTTACAAAAAACATTGTTGATTTTTCCCTGAGTAATACTTTAATGTATATTATTCAATATTCAACCTCTCTAAAGACACCTCTTTATAACGATACGAGACATTATCACTGTGGATCAATGGTCCTTCCACTGTAGACACTGCTTTATTATTGCTCAAAAATCATTTAGTTTATGAGATATGGGATGCAATATGTAGAAAAAAAATTAAAATCCACCATCTTTAAACTTACTTCCTGTTTTGGGGCGTGGTACGTGTGATGTCACAGCAGGAATCAATGTTTCAATGTATGGTACTCTCCACCTGTTTATACAGTTCTCCTGCCTCAATGCA
>JAYJLX010085357.1:0-15085 GCA_036873525.1 Chalinula nematifera
GTCACGTTACTTCGTATACAGTGTTTCTACAGTGGTATCGCTGGTTAGACACTCTCCTATACTTATGAACTCTTGGTATTACTGATAAGCTATTTACTATGCTTATAAGGGGTATTATATGTCTGCCCCTTTAATCATAAAGGGTTATTGTATGTCTGTCCCTTTAATATAAAGGGGTATTGTATGTCTGCCCCTCTAATCATAAAGGGGTATTGTATGTCTGTCCCTTTAATATAAAGGGGTATTATGTGTGCCCCTTTAATCATAAAGGGGTATTGTATGTCTGTCCCTTTAATCATAAAGGGGTATTATATGTCTGCCCCTCTAATCATAAAGGGGTATTGTATGTCTGCCCCTTTAATTATAAAGGTGTATTAAATTGTGTTCTAATTCTAACCAGATCCCTCCAATTCGTGTGAACAAGAATTGGTACATGTTAGATAAAGAAAACCTGGAGAACCTTATTTCAGAACTCACCAAACAGATTGGAGACAGATTCATCCCTCTAGCTGAAGTAAGATGAAATACTTTGCTAATGTATAGACCTTCTCGATTCTTATGTATACACAGGACAAACCACTACCACCAGACGACAATGCAAGACCCACCCGTGAACCATTTTCTAGCATCGAGGAACAGATAGGCAATAAGGCGGATCCTTTGTTTTCCCGTCACTATCCCAAGGAAAGGCCGTCGGGCATCGACCCAAACGACAATGACTATGTATTTGTGGATTCGCATGTTTTAGCCACACCCGTTTTAGCAGATCTGAACGAAGACGGGTCAAGGACTGAATTAGTGGTTCCTGTTACATATTATTTTGATAGCTTCCAGTACGGTGACCCCACCCGTTTGGCCAAGACACGCCTATCTGGCGATGAGCTCAAGCTATATTGTGTTGAGGGTATCGTCGTCATAGACCTAGAGTTGGGAAAGATTGTCTACCACAGAGTACTTGGTTTAACTAAAGTCGATTCCAATCAACCTGCTTATCTGTTAAACTCACCAACTGTAGTTAAGCTATCCGCTGATTCTCCCATGTCAATAATAATAGGTTCAGTTACTGGTAAGCTGTACGTGCTTGAGGGTCAGCACCTCGGCGACAGGCCTGGTTTTCCTCTAACAATGGATTCCATATCGGCGCAAGTTGCTGTTGAAGATATCGTTGGCAATGATGGTGTTCTGGAGATGGTGATCGGTGACAGTAGTGGTAATGTAGTGTGTATTAACAGTAATGGTCGTAGAGTGTGGGAACACGAAGCCAAAGGAGCCATAGAGTCCAGTGTGAGGTTTGCCAATATCACCCCTGACAACTCAATTGAAGTCATATTCGTTACCAAATATGGTGACCTCTGGGTGCTGAACGGGAGCTCTGGAACCCCTGTAGGGGGTTATCCTATGATGCTTAATACATTAGTACACTCGTCAGTGTTTCTCATGCATCTAACTCCAAAGACTTCATCCAATGATTACCGCCTCTCTGCCATAATACCAGCTGTTGATGGCATGTATGTAGTTGACCTCTATGGAGGATGCGTTGACAAGATCTCTTCCAAGGACGACACTGTTCCACATACGCTGCAGTCAGACCATATCGATCCATTCAACCCTGGAATAGAGGTACTCTCTACTACGCTTTCAGGGGATCTATTGTTGTTTTCCACCAGTACTGTTCAGCCGTCTGACTATGACGTCAGCGTTGACAGCTGGCCCGCGGAAACGAGTGCTCATGGCAACTCGTTCACTCACAAGCAAAGCTCGTTTGCACTCGTCTGTGGGCGTGGCTTGACTCCTAGAGACGCAACTGGAAAGTATTTCAGAATGTCGTTTCATATTTACGATAATCGTACGTCCGAAAAACGCCCACATGATTATCACCTCCAAGTGTACGTGGGCGGAAAGTACAGGTTGCTACAGGAGAGAGTTACAGTTAGTCAAGGCGGGATGACACAGTTTGAAAGGGTTATCCAGACTCCGCCCATTCCAATGCGTTCAACCATCACCCTTGAGGTGTGCAACGTCCATTATCAATGCGATTCAGCTACTTTCAGCGTTCGATTTAACCAAACTTTTAAAGATATGTTTGGCTGGTGTTTGGCTCTACCGTTCTTTGTGTTGGTTGCAAGTTATCTATGGTTATTGAGAAACGAAGATACCGTTTCACTGCCTACGACTGTCAGCAAGACACAGAAATGGTCTTAGTATAATCATACATTGGTATAGTTTTTATGATTATTTTAAAAATTTAATTTTCAAAAAAAAAAAATAATTAAAAATTGCCATACAATAAAATAAATTACCATGCAATTAATAAATCTTGTTAATGGTTGATTATGGATCATTTCTTGAAGGTTTTAAATGTGCATCGATTGGTGGCAATCGATTTGATTGGCTACTGACTTGTATAGTAGATATGGACAGAGCATTGCTGATGTCACGTTCCTGTATCATGTGATTGTCATGTGACAGTATTAACTTCGGCAAACTAGTTCCACTGCTACTATCATTACTGATACATGGACTCCTAATTGGTGATACTTTTTTCATAGCAGCTCTGCATCTACCACGATACAACTTGTTGCTCTTCTTGTAACTAGGCTTTTCCAGGACGGTTTGATTTGATATCGTTAACTTGTTTCGTTCCCTTTCATTGAATCTTGATAAAATGGGAGTGGCTAATAAACTGAGCCCCGCCTCCACATTAGCTGCAGTCTCGGAGCTAGTTTTATAAGGTAAGCTGTTACTCATAACCATACCCTTTTTAATACTGCCACTTGATTTAGCAGACGAAGCAGGTGTGGTTCCTTCACTAGGTACCTTTCCCATGCCCAGTCTTCGACCTGCTATACATATATCCAGAGATTGAGCTGTCCTGTTGTTGCCTTGTTCGAATAGTAGCCCGCCTTCATTTCTCACGGCTTTATCATTGGCACAGCGATGGGCGTTCTGCTGTCTTTGTCGAGGATTGTACAAGATTTTACCGTCCAGGGGACAAACCATGCTATTACCAGAAGATGAATTTGTGGATAAATGCTCGTCAATGCATTGCCTATGGAACTGTATAAAGGACATACATGTACATTTTCAACACTGAGGACGTGTGCATGCGTATATTTTGGCTTACTCTGTGTTTGCATGGAAGCCTTCTTATCCAATCTCCTCTTTGATATGGCTGCGAACACAAGCTACATGCTTTCTTCTGCCTGATCAGCCTATGATCGTGATCCAGTGGTTCGATATGGAACGAATTTAACACCTGATTACTGGATGTGATATGGGCAGGGCTAGACGAGGGTGGTACCCCAGCTGTCGTTAAGTGTGTAGGTGGTGTTGTGTCAAGGTTTAGTAGGAGTTCGTAGTCATTTTCCGTTAATTCTCTGTTTTGAAGCTCATCCATTAATGTCAGTGAGCTGGTGGGTACAGGTAGAATAGTATTAGATTGGTGTGATCTCCAGAGGTGATTAGGATGCTTTGAAAAAATAGAAAATACAGTTATAAAGCTGGAAATTCTGAGATAGGAACGCAATATAAAAAACTTCTCAACAAAGGACACTACCAGTAACTTTCCTAGATTTCAAATTATTGATTTCAATAAAATTATTTCAACCTCCCAGAAGTGTACTACCTCTCAACAAAGAATAAAGCATTTGGATTTATAATGATCCAAAGTGTACTGAGTTCAGAAATTGAATTATAAACTAATTATACAAGCAAATTAATGAGTTCATAGGTTAAGACTAACCTGCTTGAAAAGGAATGAGTGGTGTGCTGAATGAGGATTAAGCTTGAAGCAGTTTTGACAGAGAAAGTAATTTAAACATGTTTCACATCTAAGCAATATTATATTAATGAAAAAGGTAACTACATATACACGTATGTAATGACCTACAGTATGTACTCACTTGAAACACTTCCCAGCTATTGGACAAACATCGCAATTACAGCAGGTCACCCCAAGATGAAGGGCTTCCCTACCTGTGTTAACAACCTGTCTCTTGGAATGAGCTTCCTCATACAATTCCTGATAAAGATATTAGTCAAATTACATACAGTATACAGTAAACAGTGGTTGTTTACATGTAGCTGGCTATACTACAAAAAAAAAACACCTCTAATAGTGGACCCTCTAAAGAAGGGACAGACATACATTGTACATGTAGTAAACAAAGGATACTTATTTATCAGTATCCCAAATAGACTCTGTCTGATAAATTAACCTCTGAGAAGAGGACAACCTCTCGTATAAAGGACAAAGTACTTTAATTTATATAGGGTACCAAATCAAAGGTTCCAATGTATGTTATACATGTACAGTACTTAATATCAGCTGATAATTAATTACTTGAAAAGTAGAAAACTTTTCTCTGCAAAGTGGACAAGTGATATGGGTGGTCTCGTTTTGAGTCTTCTGGTGATCCGCCCACATTTTGATGCACCTTAGGTGGACGCTATTGCCACACCCATACCTACAGATATAAGGAATAATAATATCAATGGATAAAGAGGGTGTGGCTTGTAATACGTATCTACAATAGAACCTCCAAAATAATGGAACTTTTGGGACCAATACATTACATGTATGTTGTTATTCAGAGTTTTTCTAAAGAGATTACTTAAGAATATAGTTTCACTGGGAAAAGGACCTTAAAATCCTTTTCATTGCACATGCGTAGGTTTTTGATAAAGGGAGTTTTCATTATCAGAGTTTCCACTGTATATGTTCAGGTAAACACCTCATTTATGACTGAATTCATTCACTCCCTCCCCTCCTCTCCCCTCCCCTTTCTTGTGAGTTAACATGACTCAACATAATGTACATGTACTAACATGTTGATTCAGCTATCATCACTAATGTGCGTGTATCAACATTATTATGCACAGTAGCCTTATCTAATCATAACAGTACATGTACATATACATACTGTACTATATTACTTACTTGCAGTAAGTAAGTCGTTGGGATTTTTCTGTGAGCAGTTCCTGGCAAATAGGGCACGTGTCTTCAAGTGATAAGGCTCTCTGTTCCAGTATATTCTCATTGCTGCAACCGCCAGAGGAAGATGGCCGTTGTCTATTAGGGCTCTGGTACTTCAACCTCCCACTCAGAAGCTCCTGGATTTCTCTCTCTACTAGACCTCGTTGGAAAACCACTATAGGATAATAGAAGGGAGGGAAACATTAGTATTGGAAGAATTACATTGGTATTTATATTATCAGCACAGTTCGTGGTGATATGTGAACTCACAGGGATTGTCTTTGGACATTCGAAACTTTTTCAGCAAAATCCTACAATTATGGTGAGCAATGATAAAAAAATGTAAGGAAAAATGCAACCAAACCACAAACGAGGTGGTGTAATGTGATTATATGTAATTATCCTTAATTGACTATAACAAGAGGTAGTATAAATATACATGTACATGTGTGTATATGTACCACATACCATAGTAAGTGTACACAGAGCTCTTTATCCTTTCTGAACTGACTGCAAGTGCACGAGTGTGGATCCCCAAGGAATACCTGAAGCAGATGAAATATAAGTACTCTAGATGAATGAATCGTGAATACAATTAGAATTACCTTGAATTTTTTATCAATGCCTGCGTTGTCTTGCTTCACTACGAATCCCGTAGGACCTATTTCATTCAGAATGTACAGAGTAGAGTGTAGTGATTCTTCTATTCTAGCCTGTACTTCACTAGTACATGATCTTCTCCATGAAACAGTACGAGACATTTCTGAGTGACAGTGCTATCTGCTCAGATTAAAAAAAATCAAGACTAAAAAAACGTCTCTATGGTAACTGACACGCCCACCTTATGCAAAAGGATTAAAAATACGCTTACCTCATTATTTTCATTAAACATATCAGCCATAATTCAATCATGGCCGCCGTCAATTCCCCAGTCGGCTCTTCGTCCATTTCCCTGCGTCCTTTCAGAAATCAAGTCGGTGGAAACTTCATGATCTTGGAGATCGATGAAAACTACGTATGCAAACCGCTACAGGCCAGAGAAACGCTGTTCTACGAGACGATTCCGAACGAGCTGAAGGAGTTCACACCGGAATACAAAGGTATTATAAAAGCCGAGGGTAAAGCTAACTCCGAGCCACTATGAGCCGCTCTGAGCAGCATATACTTACCCGTATTGCAAAAGGAAGACATTATTTCTTTAGCATACCAAACCTTTGTTCAGTCCTGCCTATGTATGTACGACGAAACACCATCGATCTGGCTTTACTTGGTCACAAAACCTGAGAACAATGAAAAGGAAAAACAGTAGTACAATATTTTTTATTTAGATTGAATTTCCTCTACTACAATGTCAACACAAAGGACTGTTTACATGATAAGACAGTGTCATTGTGTTAGACTCATGTTTTTGAGTAATTGGTGATGAATATGAGACATCGTATTAGCTCATGTTCTTTTATTACTCTGTGATAGATGTGCAATTATACTAGTAGTCTTACCATTTTTGTTACTTGCATGATTTATTCACTCTTTCTCTGGTCTCTAAACTGTTAGGAATTTTGAGTGTTTCGTTCACTCGTGAAGAAAATGGAGAATTCAAATTCACTGGTCACCCAAGGAACGGGAACGGAATCATGAGCCCCAGTATGATGGAGGAATCGGAGACAGACAACCGACGGTTCTTAAGGGTCTCCAAACGAAACATGGAGGCTCAAGGGATGGACGCCTTGGTACCATCAGATGATTCCAATCAAGGTGGGGACTGTGAAACGTACAGTCTAGCATATATAGACACTCTCCTACATGTTGCAAGGGGTTCACGCATATAGAAATGATCCATTATGCGATTGAGACTATAGGCTGTACAATGATGCAATTAATTTCCTCTTGTAGCAATTGTTTAAGTACATATTTGCAACATTATTATATAATCACGTTATCATTAATTTCCTAAGTCCTTCGTGTCATTCAACTCAGTGTGTGCTGTTGTTGTTGGAAGGTGTTCAGCCCTTTTCTAAGGAGTAATTAATTAAGAAACTGTAATACTGTTAGCTACACGAGAGATTGAACACTTTACAAAAAATCTAATGGCGTTACATGTGGGACCTTCATCCATAGAGCTGTGGGTCCTTTGTAGGTTTCTCGTTCTTCATTTAGAACAAAAATCATTTTGAGGAATTCGATGTAGGGTTTTGAAGGTCATTTTGTATTTAGAGATGTCTGTGAATATAGCTAATATATATATATCCCATTGCTAAAGTCGTTGCTAAGTTTATAGCACAACCGCTGCATCGCATACTAATTCAGATATTGCATTTATGGACAAATTATAAAACCGCCTATAGCTGGAATATATAAACAAGTTACATATGTGTTACATGCACTTAATTAATGTGCATTATTTAATTGATAACAATAATTGCGTTAGCCGAGCGTTAATACAAACTGCGTGGGCGATTTAAATTAATTTTTTACGATATTATACATAGCAGCTAGCTAACCCTCATGGTTATGAATGCACTTAAACTTGCACTAATGTAACCAGTGGAATCTCTTCAGTTCAGAAACTTGGGAATCACTGATTACTAATTTACTAATTGGAAATTTTTAGTATTTAAAAAACAAATTTTTTTTTTATATTTTTTTTATTTTGTAGATGGAGCGAACCCATGGATTGACTTCAGGGTGAAGAAGATCGATGCCATGATGAAAATGGGGAACGACAATGACAACAAACACTTCAGTGAGTCAAGTCCCACTTATCATCAATTCACTAAGCTATCATTCTACAAAAATATGCCTTAGTTTTAGACAAAGTTTTCATTATTTTAAAAGCATAACTTGCGTAAACGTTTACTTTCCATTTGTAAAATACCATAATAAATAGCATTCTCTTTTTATACTGTATATATTATTGTCATGATATAGTTAAGCCATTCTTCAAAGGCACTAACACACGAGTTTATCTACGATAATCTACGTGGGTGGTCAGGTTTCAAGTTTGTTAAAAAGTATTCGAGACACTTACTATCTACATTGAATGTGTTCTAGTCATTTGGCACTCAATGGTTTTGTTTTTCCATCGTAGTTTTTGTGATAATCTTTTCGATGACAGCCATTTCTTAGCATATATTTTTTGAGTTTTCTAAGTTGACAAAAACAGCTTCTGTTTCCTTTGTTCAGAGTTTTTAACAGGTTCTAAAACTATAAAAATGTTTTCATTCTCTGAACAGTCCATTTATTATACCACTTCTTCAAAGGTGGGGGGGGGGGGGGGGGGGGGCACCCTTTTTTTTCTCCCCCCCCCCCCCCCCCCCCCCCCCCCCCCCCCCCCCCCCCCCCCCCCCCTCCCTACATACACCTATTATTCTACATATAACACATATATACTATATATATTTATATACTATTTTTATACAGACTATATTATACTGGAAAACCTTACAAGCAAGTATACTCACCCTTGCATAATGGACCTAAAGATGGGAACACGGACGTATTCTGATGACATGACGGATGAGAAGAAAGAAATACACTTAAAGAAATGTGATTCCACAACTTCAAAATCATTTGGAGCTCGGTTAATGGGCCTTCAGGTACATAATATTCATAATAAAAGGCTTGCTTAGACCTGCCTTAGCTGAAATATATAGGGCTTACTTCATTCCTTTCCAAAATAAACAGAAATAATAGAATCTAAGATTACTGCCATACTGCATGTGTTTGGTCTACATATGGTAAACATTCAAGCCCAAAGTAGGCAAACATGCCTGAGACTACATACACATACACACCTTTGAACACCTGGTCACACTCATTAGCTCCTCAATTTGACCTTCATTGGAATAGATTAGGATTCTATTCCAGCGTCAACGTAACGTCCCACTAGCGTCATATTGTGAACTAAGCTTTACGCTAGAGAGAAATAGATTAAGCAGTTAGTTAGAATAAACAGTGCGAGTTAACCCTTATCGTATTTCTTCAATAATGAAAGTAAACTGGAGTCTTCAATACAGTACACCACTATGATGAAACAATGTAGGCGATTGCTATGTTTTCATAGCTCTATGTGTTAATGGTTGAAAGCAATAAAACTATACTATAAGCTTACCAAACATCAATGGTGCTGATTCGATACTTGCATGTACAGATTGACACAGCAATTCGCTGTATAAACACCCATTTACAATACGACACTATATATAGCTTGTGGGCAGTTTGACCTTTTGATGCTAGTTTTAGCGCTGGAATGGACTGGAACTCTGTTTCAGCGTCAAAGTAACATACATTCGGTCAATGTAAGTGACAAATAAGGCCTGGTTTACAATATGACGCTAGAACGTTACGCAAGACGCTGGAATAGAAATTTGTTCATCTTGTCTGCGTCAAGATTACGGAAAATATTCAGAAATATCCAGTGCGTTCAATATTGTGAACTAGGCTTTATACCCACATTATACATGAATTGAATTATATATGTCGGTTTTGACAAGTCTCATTTACTTTTTACCCATTACCTCTTTAGGCTTATCATGCAACTGATGGCAAATACCAGTATTTCGATAAATATTATGGCAGCGTTCTTACAGACAGCGTCTTGATTGAAACGCTAAAGAACTTCCTCTACGATGGCGAGCGTTATAACTTAGATCTTGTTCCACAGCTCTTGGTTAAATTGAAACGCCTGCGTGACATATTGAGCCGTTTAGACGGATATAGATTATTTGCTAGCTCGTTACTCATTATCTATGAGGGAGCCGATGGGGTTGACCCCCCTGTAATTGAAGGTGATAATCATCTGGTTGATTGCGGGGATCAATTTCGCATCCCCAAAATTAATGGAAAGAAACAGTTTTGGAATCATCCTTCTCTTCATAACACAATGGAGACAATAACTCCAGACCCTTTAGATTCAAACTCAGACCCTTTACATTCGGCTCCAGATCCTTTTAGCACTAGTAGCATCACTGCCACAGGAGACTTGCGTTATACCTATCCTCAATCTGTTAAAGCCACACCCCTCTTGCCCCGCCCTAATTACCAGAAAACTATAGACATTAGAATGATTGATTTCGGAAATATTTCGTCAGATTACGAAGGGCCTGATGAGGGATATATTTTAGGCCTCACCAATATGATCAACGTTTACGAGGAATTTCTTGAAAAATGTTGCAAATAAGATATCTATTGTTATTTTTTCTAAATTATTATTTTTTTTTATAGTAAATTATGCAAAATTATAATTTTTATTGAAAGCAGAAATTAATTTTTTTTACAAAATATTATATATATTATATATTATATATTTTTACTAATAATCACATATGTTAGTTGAGTTCTAATTTTAGATTGTAATTATTATTATTATTATTATTATTATAATTATTATTAAATTGCCATAACTAATTCCTTGGGTGTAGGTCAACACCTTGTGATAGTATACTATGTCCAGCTGG
The DNA here is from genome assembly GCA_036873525.1 of Chalinula nematifera. Lineage (NCBI taxonomy): Eukaryota > Metazoa > Porifera > Demospongiae > Haplosclerida > Chalinidae > Chalinula > Chalinula nematifera. Next base: position 10,432 of record JAYJLX010085357.1, read on the forward strand.
GAAACATTAAAGATGCGCTATAAATCGTTTATAATAGCAAATCAATGAGAAAAATATCTTCTGATGTATCTTAATTATCGATTCAAACCATACTATAATTATAATACTTACAACAAGCTTTGTTGACAAGTATATTTTGTGGTAACTGTTCATAGCTGCTATCTAGCTGTACATCCTAAATGAATCACAGGAAATTGAATATACAGTTAATGTCATAAGCTAATTATATGCTATGTATGTACAACGTAACTTCCATGAAAGATTTTTTTTGTCAAAACGTTTATTTCTATATGTCTCATCTTCGCGACTGATTTAACACACTAATGAATATGACATTACATGTGGACAGTTTGGGACCATGCAGTTCCAATGAGATGTTCTTGCTTTGTGAAGTGGTTTCCTCCTTGCACTTGAGATGTGTCCTTTGTTTTTTAAATAGTCTCTAATTGACTGGCATATGACTAAGTGACAGTGTATATTGGTAGGGATATTGTGGTTGGTATGTATGTCCATATGTGCGCGTATAAACAAATCAACTGTATAATACGTTCTATAAGAAATAGCCAAACACAATTGCATGTGAAGCAATGAAACAAAAAATCATTAAACATTCATAAATCTTAAATAATAATAGGTTATTACAAAAATAAAAAGGAAAAATATTTAATTAATTTTTTGTTGCACAGCTAGACTATATCTAGATAGAGCATGCAAAGATAGGCCGGTCTTGTCCCCTAGCTATGGCCACTGTGGTTGAAGGGCCCCCCTCGGTAGCCCAGGGTCATCAACTAAACATTTTGAAAACACAAGTTGGAGGGCACAGCTTGATACTGGAGGTCGACAGAGACTGGATATGCAAGCCGGTTGATTCCAGAGAGGCTTATTTCTACCAGAACATGCCGGAGGCACTCAAACCGTTCACTCCCACTTATCAAGGTACCCACAAAATACTTTGACTAGCTTATCGTACTCACCGTCGTTCTATTAAAAAAAAAAAAAAAAGGTTTCTTGAGTGTCTCGTTTAACTATAACGAACATGGCTGTAGTGGAAGCGAATTACGAAAAGATATCAGCTCTACATTACCTGATAAAAATGGCCATTTAACCCGAGATGTATCCAATGACGGTAATCTTGAAGTATCAGAATTGGCTAGGTCGACAGAAACCACTCTTTGTATGGGCAAAGTTACCAATATCTCATGTGAAGATTTCGACAGTGAGTTGTGGTGAATGCATGTACAGATAGATCTAGTTAAGTTGGCTTGAATGTTTAGTAGACCATATCTATGCCAGCCTTGTTGTGTACCTATATTATTATGGTACATTGTGTTCAATAGATATTAGCGGTCATTTGCCTTGGACAACAAGAGCAAATAATAAGAAATTAAACTGCCAGAGCCAAACTGACGACGTTAGTACTGGCCATGATAGTAAGGATTCTAATATAGATATACATGTACTTGCTTGGGTGGCTGGCCCTTTGCATTTATGAAAATGACATAGGGTGTATTAAAAATGCTGCCTGAACTTACCCTGGGCCTTTATAAATAATTTATTTAGGTCACATTGTACTTGAGAACCTGACAGGGAAGTTTCGACGGCCGTGCGTGATGGACTTGAAGTTGGGAACTCGCTCGTATTCTGACAGCATGAGCTATGAGAAGAAACAGATTCACTTGTCAAAGTGTTCAAGTTCGACATCTGAGTTACTGGGAGTGAGGCTGTGTGGAATGCAGGTGAAAGGTAGTATAGATTAATAGGAGTGAGGCTTTAATAGGAATGAGGCTTTATAGGAGTGAGGCTGTGGAATGCAGGGGAGAGAATATAGATTAATGAATTACAACGAATTATCCCTAATCATCAAAACATACACATGCCCACAAGGATATGCTGTCATTGAAATGAGGTGCTAAAGAGCTACAATAAGAAACCAATTAATTAGTTCATTAGAGCAGTGTTAAAGGGAACGTGAATCGTTACTGTAGTATAAACTGTGTACTTGGGTGATTAAGCATTGGGTATACGAGTGAAACGATAAGTTTTCCGTCGTGATTCGATCCGTACAATGGAGTTCCTTGCACTATATGGTATACGTGTTGTTTTGAATAACTTACTTTCAGCAAACAGTGGTTGTATATATAACATATACCGTATGTTTACGTGCACGTCTTAAATCAAACAAAGTATTGTTTATATAATGTGGATTCTATACCTGTATTATTCCAACTGATCGTATATTGTAAACGAAGCTAGGCTTACTTACAATATAGTTTCTTCGCTTACGTATTCTTTTCACCCACTAAAATGATAACAGATATCGATCATTTCACACATCGCTACAGCTTATCATTGGGTGTGGTCAAATTTTATCCTTTATGTACACAGAGGTTCATGAATGTGAAAATGATATGTTCAACGCATTCTCTCTCTCTTTATAGCTATATAGTGAGGAAAGCAATGGAGGGAGATATCACCTCATGGACAAATACTACGGACGTTCACTGGACAAAGAAGGGTTCCTGAACGTGCTTAAAGATTTCTTTTGTAAAACAAATAGTGGTAACAGGGTGGAGCACTTGCTGTCATTATTAATCAGAAAGCTGGAACAGTTACGTGAAGTCGTAAGACAATTAGAAGGCTATCGTTTCTATTCAAGTTCTTTATTGATATTCTATGAAGGTCATCAGAGGACGTCTGATTTTCATCACCATGATACTAGTACCACTCGTAATAGCCAATGTTCACATCGTCAGGAGAAATCCTGTAGTGAAGAATATCATCCGACAACGAATGGCCTTCGTGTCGAACATGAAAAACCGGTTTTGGGCATTCGTGTTATAGATTTCGGCAACGTCACTTGCAAGCATTTTGCTTCTGATCCCGTGGCTTATACCGGACCTGACGACGGTTTCATCAAAGGGCTTACAACCATTATTGACTACTATAAAACTTTATTTTAGGATCACACAACTATTTCATTGTAAATATTAAACATTTCCCCTCCATCAATACAGAATACATTATAGTATAGCCCACAATAATTGTTTTTTTTTTTATGATTTAAAGAATTCATTTTTAATTAATTTGATTTAAAAAAAAACAGTTAATAATAATATCTATCCACAAATGATGTCGTTATGCTACAACAAAAAGCCCAGGGAACCAGTACAATCGTTCACCGTCATCTGATTGGTCATCGACCCATGCCATACCTTCTCTTACAAGATGATCCTAAAAGTGCACAAAGACAACAGAATTTCCTTTAAGGTATACAACTCCATTGTACACACGCACACATGATACATGTCACGTGTACACAGGCAATTTGTCTTATGTAATAATGTGACAAAACACCTACACCACATCAATCCATTACCAGTTGCCCATGTGCATGGCTATTGTATAGCATGACCAAGTACACACTACGCTGGTATAGGGCTCTTGCATGCACTGCTTACCAGTACATTCTGTACTCTAACACTGTCCCAGTTCAGGTCCTTCTCCAAGATACTCTTACTAACATAAGAAGTGTCCTATAGTAATGGCGATAGACATTATGGCAGTAAATTTATTGAAAGCAGTTGTTAGTCTGGCATTGTGCTCAGCCCCAGTAATTTTGCTTTCAAAAGAAATGTATTATGTGTAAAGTAAAGAAAGAAATTTGATTTTTTTAATTAGAACACAAAGAGGAAAAGGTATAATAAAGAGAAGGAAGAAATAACAAGAGCGGGAAGAAGAACAGGGCAGGGGGTGGGGGGTTGGGGGTAGTTTATTAGTACCTCAGCTTTCTGTAACACGGCAGTGTGGTCCATACTGAGTTCACCAGGCACAGATTGAACAAGGCGACGCCCACCTAGTGGTATAACCGCAAATCCACTACCCAGTACTCGAAGTTTCTTAATTGCCCTGGCAAGATCCTCCCTAGATAATTATAGAGATACAGTAGTTCAAACAACTACATTAGAGTAGTTCAAGCAATTACATTACAGTAGTTCAAACAACTACATTAGAGTAGTTTAAACAGACTCCATTGAAGTTTAGGTATGTTTTGAAAGCAAGTTTATCCTAAACATATACATAAGGCACATGAAATTGCCTCTTTACTCGAAATAAAGCCCCTATAGCTACTCTTATAACATACTCGCTGATGTCTTGTCTTGTTTTGCCACTTGTGGTTAAAATACGTTTTCTGAGCTCCTCAAAACTCATGAGACCTATTTTAGAGGAAATAAAGGGTGTAGAATATTTAACCCTTTTGATTCAGACACACCTCCATTTCTATCTCGAGTTGCCAAGCATATCTCTATAATTTGTATCCCAAGCTTTTGAATAAAAGAAAATTAATTAATCAAGTGGTCAGACATATCCTTCAATTAATAATTAATTAATTGGTACAGTGTTTTCACCTCATAATAAAAATCCCCAACTCCGAGTGCTTGAGCCCAAAACCCTTTACTAGCTACAAAGGAGCAACATCACATGATAATCACATGACACACCAATTAAGTAAAACATGTATATGTACATGCAAGTAGCTCGATACCAATTCTTACACACATATGAACATCATGTGATGGTCACATGACTAAGGCAACATGTATAATATACACGTACATGCCAGCGGATCGACACCAATTCTTGCACACATCTGTTG
>JAYJLX010085468.1:10005-24122 GCA_036873525.1 Chalinula nematifera
GAGTGTCTCCTCTTCTTCCGTCTTGAGTATCTCCTTGCGTGTGAGTATCTCCTCTTCTTCCTTGAGTATCTCCTTGCGTGTGAGTGTCTCCTCTTCTTCCGTCTTGAGTATCTCCTTGCGTGTGAGTATCTCCTCTTCTTCCTTGAGTATCTCCTTGCATGTGAGTGTCTCCTCTTCTTCCTTGAGTATCTCCTTGCATGTGAGTGTCTCCTCTTCTTCCGTCTTGAGTATCTCCTTGCGTGTGAGTATCTCCTCTTCTTCCTTGAGTATCTCCTTGCGTGTGAGTGTCTCCTCTTCTTCCGTCTTGAGTATTTCCTTGCGTGTGAGTGTCTCCTCTTCTGTCTTGAGTATCTCCTTGCGTGTGAGTGTCTCCTCTTCCGTGTCTTGGATGTCTCCTTGCGTGTGAGTGTCTTTTCCGACTGCTACTTCAAGTGGGTACAGCCTCTGTATTGGTCTTGTCAGTGATGTTGTCTTTCCTTGCTTAGTAGTCGTTTTTACCACCGCTGCCCGGACAGCTCCATCTCTCCCTACTAGTACCTGATCTACCTTCCCCAGCTTCCAAAAGCTCCTTGGTGTGTTCTCTTCATGTATTATTACAATCTCCCCTGCATTGATTGTTCTTGCTGTTGTCATACCTCTTCTTGTGTTTAATCGGTGTTGTTCTCGCAGTTCTGTCAAGTACTCTCTCTTCCATCGCTCCCAAAATCTCTTCATAACTGTTTGATTGAGTTTCATCCGTCTGTTAAGTACTTCTCCTGTGCTTCTTGTAGAGTGGTATTCCTCTCCCTGGTAACACAAGTAGTCTGGTAGTCCTCTAATCCTCCTTCCCACCAGCAGATGTGATGGCATCAGTGGTTCACTGTCCTCAAATTCAGTGACATGTCGGCAGTTGAGAACTGCCTCCACCTCTGTGACTAGGGTCAACAGCTCCTCCCGTGTCAACTTCGCCTTCCCAATTAGCTTCCGTAGACATCTCTTCATCAACTGAATTAACCGTTCAAACATTCCTCCCCACCATGGGGCGCGCTCCACATTGAATGTCCATTGTGAGTTGATATCGCCAAAGTATTCTGAATTTCCTTCTGATCCATGATTTTCCTAAGGACCTTGCTTGATCCTTTGAAGGTTGACCCATTATCGGATATCATTCGCCTTGGTACCCCTCTTCTGGCGGTGAATCTCCTGAAGCACTGACTAAATGAGTGGGTGGACATGTCCTGAACCAGGTCTAGATGTACCGCCCTAGTGATGCAACAGGTATATAAACAAATCCATGTCTTATAGGTTTCGGTATCCTTGACTCGTTCCTTGACATACAAGGGTCCCGCAAAATCCACACCGGTGAATGAGAAAGGCGGGGCCTCTTGGACTCTAAATGATGGTAGTGGTGGTGATGCGGCCTGAAAGGGCTTGGAATGCATTACCCAACAAATGGTACAATTATGAATAAACTTCCTGATCATTGAGCGCCCTTTGACAATCCAAAATCTACTGCGTAACTCTGTGATGGTGTCCTTGATGCCGTTGTGAAAAACTCTCTCGTGTGTTCTTCTTACAATGAGTGTTGTAAGCAGATGTTCCCTTGGTAGTAAGATGGGGTATCGTGTCTCATATGGTAAACAAGCATTCCCCAATCTTCCCTTGCATCTCCACAACCCTGTGTCATCCTTAAACAAATTGAATTGGGTTTTCCATTCCTTGAATGAGTGGTTCCTGGTGACATCTCTTTGTGCTTCCCTTATCCATATGGCCTCCGGTGCGTCTGTGAAACCTCGTGGTAGTGGTTTACTGCCTCGTATTTGTTTTACGAATCTCAACACTTACTCCGTCACTCTCATTATGGAGCTGAAGTCTGCAATGCTAATGAGCTTCCCAATCCCACCATTATTGTTCAGACTGTCCCCTAGTAAAAGGCTGACTGAGTCCATGCCCTTTGCTCTAAGCTCCTGTAACGATCCACTTGGGGGTTTGTCAACGCTGTACTGTTGTGCTTCACCGTGTGTGTCTCCCAACCACTTGGGTCCCTTCCACCATAGTTCATTTTCAGCCAGTTCTTCTACCTCTGGAGGGTATGTCCGCTGGGTTGTCAATGCCCACACAGTGTCTCCAGCTCTCCCATTGACGGCTCGGTGTCCCCAATCGTTCGTTGAGTAATTGATTCCCCCCTTCTCTGTATTATTCTTCTCTCGGTGCTCTTGTCTTCGTATCAGATTTTGTAATTCTGGGTCATTGGTTGTGAACTTATGAAGATTGAACCCACCTTCTCGCAACATTCTCCTTCCCACGTCATAGAGCTCTTCTGCTTCTCCCGCTGTTTGTGCTCCACTCAAAATGTCATCCACGTAAAGTGTATCTAGCAACGTTGATACAATAGACGGGTGCTCCTCCTTCCTAGCTTCCAGATGTTTTTTCACTGTTGCGTTTAGCAAAAATGGGCTACATGACACCCCGAACATCACCTGCGTGAACCTCATAGTTATGGGCAGTGATTCTTCCTCAAGACTCTTCACCCACAGAAACCTTAAAACATCTCGGTCCGTTTCCGCAACTGATATGTTCAGGAATGCTTTCTCTATATCAGCTGCTATTGCTACCTTATGACTTCTGAAAGTGAGCCTAATATCCTCTTTTGGAGGCGTGGTCCTGCATGTAGGCAATCGTTGAGGGATGGTCCATTGGATCTGGCTGAGGCATCGTATACGATTCTAAGCTTTGTGGTTTCCTTGTCACGCCGGATGACAGCGTGATGTGGGAGATAATGTACACGTTGCCCCTGTACTACCTCCGGGTTTTCCACTACTTCCACAATCCCCTTGTCCAGCTGCTCCTGAATCACTGCATCGTATGCCCTGAACATATCCCTATCCTGTCGAAGCCTTTTCAAATGGCTCCCCAAATGTCTTAGGCCACAAATGGTAATTATCTGGGATTGATGAATATGTCTCTCTTCATGGTAGTGAAACCTCGTAGTGACCTTCCTTGAATGATATATGTTCTACGAATTGATCATATACCTGGCCTTCTGTATCGAATATGCCAATTGTCTCTGTCTCCCAAAAACTCTGTAGCCTCCTGTCTAACATCTTAGTACCTGAATCGGCTTGTACCTTGAGGACATGCGTAGAGAACGTACCACACATGCCTTGACCCTTTGCCGCTTTGATGGGTCCTGACAATACCCAACCAAGTCTTGTGTTGACTGCAGTAGGTCCCTTGTATGTAGTGATTACTTCTCCGGTAATGAAACGCCAATAAAAGTCTGAGCCTACCAATACATCAAGTTCGATTTGATCCGAGTTCTCAGTATCCGCTTGAGGATCTGAGCTTAAATCCACCTCCGGTTTCTTTAGAGCTTCACATATAAAAGGGACTACCAGAGCCTTTATCTTGATCACTGAATTATCCACCGTCAGTACCTCTGCTTGTACTACGACATATTCCTGAGATTTATCTCCCACTGATCCAAATGTTAGAATGGTGACAGGTTGCGTACCAAGCTGAAGCGACTTCACTAACCGATGCGTCACATACGTTCTCTGGCTCCCTGAATCAAATATTAGATTCGCCGTAACCTCCCTGGAGGACTTGCTATTGATGCCTGTGCTGTCTGTAATAATACTGCCTGATAGCTCTCTTGACCAGTGTATAGATTCGTAGAAGTTGCACTGTTGAAGGATGGTGCCCTGGGATTGAGTGTTGTATGCTCTGATCCTCCTCCAGTCTCCCCTGAAGTATGTTCCCCTTTCATGCAAATACTGATGTGATGGTCACCTTTACATTTTGGGCACTTCATGTTGCTACGGCACTTGTTTCCAACATGGCCAGATTTCAAGCATACATAACATTTACCTGACTGTCGTAGGATCCCCTTCCGTTGGCTAGCGCTGGATACACGTTTACAAAATTGTGGTTTGTGTCCTGCTGACCGACAATAGCAACAATACTTAGGACTGTTGGTAGTGATTACGGTTGCTCCAGTGGGCAGCCCACCTTTTCCTCCCCTTTGGGTCTCTTCTCCCCGTCCAATGCTTTCCATGCGTTCCCTAGCTTCTACTTCCTCTAGAACGGTTCTCATAATACTCTCAACATTCCATTCTTCCGATGGGAGTTTCCTGCTTAGTGTTAGCTTTATCTCCTGCGGCAGCTTCTTTACCAATATCGGACATAACAAACTAAGCTTGGAGACTCGTAAGGTGAGCTTCTATTTTATCATACAGCTTTCGCAATGACCCTAATCTGTTGTCTGTCACCCCTTCCAATGCTACAAGCAATTCCATATGTCGATTAACTATTTTCTCCTTGTTTCCATATCTCCGCTGTGATAAAAACTTCCACGTGAGAGATTCATTTACATGTCCACAAATTGTTACCTGTTCTTTTCAGCCAAGTTTTCAGCTGAGTGACCTGAATGATGATGGGGATTCCAATTAGTTTCTGACTCCTCAACTGAAGGCCTATAAACAAAGAGTACAATACGAAAAACATAATCACATGGCTAATCCTTACCTGCTAAATTTTTGACCTGGGAATTCCACACACAAACGCTAGACGGTACACTCTTCTTGAGACACCGTGTCCGTATATAGTATAAGTGTCTAGTACACGTGCCTACGTGCCACGCCCATTCTATAGTAATAATTTCAGTATAGTTATTGTAATTATGTCTAATTAATGCTGAACAAATTAAAACTCTCACGCCCTGCAGTTATTAAACAAACCACCCCTAGGTGTGGCTAGTTATACTGCAGAAAATGGCCAATCTCAATGTAGCTGAGAAAATAGACGTTCCTTGCACCATCCAGTACAGAAATTCTTTCAAAGCACCTTCGTAAACTTTACTTAGGTGAGTTCTATTTAAATGCAATAGTAGTAATAGAAAAAAATACTGTTAAGAATAAACAACCTTAAATTAATTCATTTTTACAAGGGGTGGACAGGTGGTAGAAACGGTAGCAAACAAAAGCTGAAAGCATCCATTCATTTTCAGTAGACCGCGCCTCCGGCTCCTCTCTCCTAGCTCCTCCTATAGACAGTCCTAACTAGCTAGCTAATAATAGCTGAATGGAATCGGGGCGCGGCTTATCGCTTGCTCTGTATAGGATTTGTATAGGGAAAGCACACAGAAGTACTACTTCAAGGAATACCAATGTGACAACCTACTTTACCAAACCATGTGGTTTATTGTAGGTATAAGTTTTTGCAACATATTGAAATGATGTAGGGATAGTGAATGATTTGGTGTAGGGGATTAATTTTACAACCACGCCTCACGTTTTTAATTATAACTAGAATGCAACAGCAGAGCAGGTCACATATATCAATGGGGTGGTTCACGGTCCTAAATACATTTTAGTATTATTGGCGTATAGTACAGCTTTAATTTTTCCACTTGCATATAATAGTATTGAATGGGTACACATGTACATAGCTGCACTTTAGAATAATACAGAAAAGGCTTTAGTGTTGTTGGCCTAGTACAGCTTTAAATAAGTGTGCATTAAACAGGGTATACAATACTGTACATAGCTATACAACAATATATGAGTACTTAAATGACATATACATGCATTATAACTTGACCTAAGTAAGGTATTAATATTCTTTAATTTTTTGTACAATTCGCAGGTGGTACCTTCTCGTGACTTCTTTTTTTGTGATAAATTTCACTGGACAATGCTACCTTTTCTGCCAGTACTTTAGATTGCACAATAGCTAACGCATCTTTATATTGAGATGAACTAATTTTACCTTGCTTACATATAGGTCTAAGGTTAAAATGCAGTTCATCGTATTTTATGGCTTCAAAACAATCACCTATCACTAATGCAACTGTTTTGCCCTTATACACATGTGCTGTGGTGACTGTATCACTACAGGACAGTGTTAATGACGTTGGAGCACCAACTGGAGTTGATGTTGTCACACACAATATTGGGGACATGTCCTGTATAGTTTTAGAGACTGGGGTAGATGCGGTAATAGTGTAAGTTACTATTATTATAAGTTGTATCGTCATGTACATTTATGCGACCTGACATGAAAAGTGGTTTTCGTAAAAAGCATTTTCTTTAGAACTTTATTTGGACGACACACGTCTTCATTGTCATAAAACCTAATGACATCTTTAAATGGTATAGAAACATTGCTTTCTATAGTAAACTGCCAATTTTTATGCCATAAAGCTTCAATATATTTAATTACGAAAATTTTTAAACACGGACCTCAAGTCGGGGTCACTGTTACTGTCACGAAATATATAACAATCAGGAGTGTCATCCAACCTTTGGAATAACTAAAACTGAGTCTTACCAACTACGTTTTCTTGACTCAGCAAGCCTTAACACAAATCAGCTAAGAGAGGTGAAAGCTAGAGGTGTATTTGATGTTACTGGCAGTAAAAAACTCAGAACCCCTTTATGATTTAAAAGGTCACTTGATTAATTTATTGCCACGAATGAAAGTAAAGCATCAGTATCGAATATTTTACAGCTAAAATTGTTTTCTAAAAAACAAAATGGCTACTGATCTTTGTACTGCCCTCATAGAAGCTTTTGCGAGACAAAGAGGTGAATAATGATATTAAAATGCTTTTAAGTGCGGCAGTAAAAATATCCGAATGTCTATACTCTGCTGACAATAAAAGAATGCCCAAAACAATTTTACAGCTGTATAACTGCACATGGTTACACCATGTAAGATACTAATTGATAAACCAAAAGAAGTAACTTATGAAAAGTTATATTTGCATTCATTAGTTGTACACGCTCCTGAGATACTTTGCTTGAGCATAAGTTTGTGTGGCATCAACGGCCAGGCTGGGCATGACACACCAAGAACCGCATCAAGAACTGAGATTGCAAACTTCTGAGTCATAACTGGCTGGAATTTGAGCTGGAATCTGCTACAGTCTCTAATTTGATCTTATCAAAATTCATAACTCTTCTTTGGTCAATTTGCCTTAGAGGGCAGCTGTGTATTAACAGATTTCTTGAGAATAGCCTAACAGATATTCGTTTACATAGCTGACTTCACATATCCCAAGCCATTCGCATTGTAAACGCATTGTAAACGTTCTTAAGGGGCTAATTGTGTTATTGTACGAAGTACAAACAGAGTAATTAGGTCGACCCATACACACACACGTACGTTTTCAACCAGTGTGGGGCTCGCTCAGGCTCGCCCCAATTATCAGTCACAAACAACTTACGAGGTTGGATCAAACATATTGTGAACAGCAAAGCAGGCGGAAACAACAGGCACCGGAGGCACTTGAATCTTTGATACTGTCAAACCTTACAATAGAAATTAGTACACACAATAACATTTTTTTATTACATTAAATTAACAGTAACACACCAGCATTGTGTCCTTCAGCCAATTTGGCCATTAATGCAGCCCTTGATTGAGGGGTCATCCCCACGGCCATGTCTTTGTCCTTGTTATCCAGCGAATCGATTATAACGTAGTCTTTCTCAGTGACGTAGTTGACAACAATGGCCTGTCCAGCCAATTCCAGGCCATCCAGATTAGCTTCGGCTCTTTCAACAACATCAGAATCCTTAAACTATTGGAAGAAAAGGAGATGAACTTAAAAAACACAAACACACACACAGCTGTGATTATTTTAACCCCTAACTCGATGATTATTTAACCCCCAACTCACCTCAATGAAAGCATATCGTTTCAATCTACCCGTCTCCGGATCCCTGGCTATCAGTACATGTTCCCTGTCCAAAGGCTCAAAAATGGCCTTTAACATCTGATATTGTAATGGAGTGAACCCGCATAAAGCTTCTTGGGCCTTCAGCTTTCTTTAAATGTCTATGGAAAAAAGGGTAATAAAGATATGCTTACTGCTGAAAAGACCAGAAGCAATCACAATCTAAAGAAAAAAGAAAATGAAAAAAAAACAGGGTAAATATGTGTACATGCATGCACATAAACATGCATAGCACATGTCAAGAGTCCATAATAATAAAAAGAGTGCTATAGTGGGCTGATGCGTATCAGCTGAAGGTCACGTACCGTTTCTGCTCTGTTACTATTATTATTTTTAAAAAAGTATTAATCATTATTCAAGAATAAAAAATCAATAAAAAAATATAGTAGTATACAGAGCAGAAACGGTACATGACTTTCAGCTAATATGTGCTCATGCATCAGTCCACTATAGCCAGTTGGACACTCTCCTTATTATTATGGCACATGTACATATAGTATGTATAATACTGTTGATAAGACATGCCTACATGTATGTAAGAGTGTTTATTATTTTAATATTCACCATATACTATGCAACCACACTATGCAAGTTATTGCAACTGTTTCACTGAATAGAAAAAGGGTGTGCAACATGTTGTGCAAGCAGTGAATATAAGTAAGCGTAGACCAGTAAAAATTTCGACTTTTAGTGCGTGAGTAGTAAAAAATTAATTTTCGACCCATGGGTGTGATCACGCTCACTGAAGAATATATGCAATTTAATTTTCGACCTTTTTAAGGAAGGTCGAAAAGGACGGAATTTCCTACTGGTCCACGTTTACAGTTTTGCTCCTAGCTACATGCAACAATATTTTCAAGTGTGCACAACAAAAGCTGCACAAAAATTCCAATATTGATCAATATGACGCTAGCGCGACGTTGCGTGGGCGATTTGACCTTTTGATGCAACATTTATATTGGAATAGACTTGGATTCAATTCCAGTGTCAATCTGTGAGCATTATATATAATTATTATGAATCAGGCTTACAAAGTAAAGAACCAGCCTGTTGTAAATCTGATGAGTTTGTTAGATATACAACACTAGTTGCTCACTATAATATAAGCACAAATGTATTTAAGCAGAGTCGCTTACTATGATTTATGAGCCTCGTCTCAACTAACAATTAAAAAGACTTACCAAACGGTTCCCTCTACTCGATCGCAGGTACAGATGTAAATTATAGCTCATAAACAGTAAGTGTAATCTATAAAGTAGACATTATCACCAAAACTTACTGAAACACCAGTGGATTGACAGAACTTGAGGTACGCCTCACAGCTCCTACTCCGACCAGTGACAACGTACAACGTGAATGTCGACCAGCAGTAAGCACTCCGGTACTGGAATACTTGAAGCCACGAAGGGGCAGGGACAAAAAAAATGAGTCTAATACGCCCGCTTTACAGTGACATGAAACGGTAACTTGTTGGCTTTGCGGTTATCAGTTAGTGAGCAAACGTGTGATTGGCCAGCAGAAATTCCTCACCGAGGGCGACTGTGTGCATCTGTGTGCCAGACTCCTTAGATGCGTGGGAGTCCTGGGGACGAGACTAGGCGGGTACCAGCATACCAGCATAGCTATGGCATCAGAGTAGGCCTGGTATGGGTACCGCCATAGATATATACTACTCTAGTACTGAAGTTGATAAACACCAGGCAAGCACAGCCAATCCACCAATATACTGCTGTATTACCTGAGAACTATTCATTATTGTTAATTATGCACAGGCAAGCCTTTGCAACAATATAAAAGATATTTTTGTAACTAAAAAAAGTTAAGAATAAAAATAATTATACAATTTTTTTTATATAGTTATGACTAATTCCCTTAGTGTACAGTTGTATTGGTTGTTAAGGGTTTCTGGTACATACAGGCACATTATACCCACCAAGTACCCATTATTAACATGGGCAACATGAGTGTCCTATACAATAATAATAATAAAATAGAGTATATGAGCAGTAAGTTACTGTAGTATAAAACAGACTAAAGTACACACATACTGATTCAGGGCTCACAAGAAATGAAACTTATCAGGACATTTTACTGCATGATGGCTGAATTATATACTTCATCAGAATACAATTTTTCACTGGACATGAGTGAAATTTGACTTGACAAATGTCAAAATTGACCAGAAAATGGAATTGGTACATTGATTGGAAAATGTCCTGGGAGCATTCAGTGTATAGTTGGTACATGAGTATGCGGATTTGTGCAGACCAGTAATGGAGCTCAAAAACGAGCGCACACATTGGCAATACCCATTCCAAAGTTTCTCTGTGAATATTAAATTTCATAATAGTTAATTAACCCAAAAATGGATACACACAAAAGGGGGCATGGCAGTGTGCATATGTGTGCAAACAACTTGTATACCTCATGTCTGTTTGTATCAGTTCGGGTGTGTATTATGAAGAAAGAAGCTAGAAATTTTCGAGGAGACTTAGACCAAGTTTAATTCCATGCACTTGCAGTAGGTGTAATGGGAACGAAAGAAAACATTGAAATCAGCTTCACGTTATAATAACAAATTTGATACATTATGCCCAAAAAGTGTATGCTCCCAGCTGCCCCCTACCCTTGCTTGCCCCTCCCCCCACCCTCATTTGCCCCTCCCCCTACCCTAGCAGGCTGGCCTCTCCTTGACCATTCCACTTCATACAATTACCTGGTTCAATGAACTGTACATAAGCACATGACAAACTGGCCACACCCACAATTAATAACAATGTTACTCCATTTCCTACCTATCCTATAGTAAATAAATATTTACATTCATTATCATAATGAATTATGTAGGAATGTTCGAATAGTATATACTGACTTTTCAAGTGCAAAAACAGCAAGAAGATTCGAAGGTAATTCTACAAGTCCTGATGAGTAAAAAGGCCAAGTATGATTATTAGATAGTTTACAAACTCCGAGCGATAATCCATAATACGTCATACAGACAGTAAATCTATCTAGAGGAGAGAGAAAGCAAGAGATGGAGGAGAGAGAGAGAGAGAGAGAGAGTTTTTACTTCCTCGACTAGCATACTGAAATTCCACATTTGAATACATGTACGTATGCAGAATATGTATGTACAATGTATGTGTCCTAAATGTCCACACCAGATTAGGATATATGCTACTCCTCACCTGTTTATAGCAGCACTCCTGTCCCAATACAAGTAGATTTAAAAAAAATATATAATTCTACTAGATCAGCACTACTAAGAAACAGACAAGCAAAGCAAAGCATAGTTTCCATCTTGAAAATTGTTTCTGTATGCATTGAAGCATAGGCGGCTGCAGGCCCGGGCCAGCTAGGGCTGTGCCCAGGTTGAACTTTCAAAAAAACCCACAAAGTACTTTAATTAAGCCTGTCCTTTGGTTTCTTTGCCATGAGCAATAGAATCATTAAATGTGGACAGCAGAAGTTGATCACTGTATGGCTTCCAGTAGGCACAAATGTATGGTGATTTACTATTGCATACCTTTGGGCACAACTAGCATCTCTGTTATAAATAACTGACCTTTACCACACCTGTGTCAAAATGGTATTAAAAGAAGTACATGGTTATTATTTTTAACCTGCATGTCATGTATTCATGTTCAAACTTTCAATGACAATTACTTGAAGTGTTTGCACGCGAAACCTTCACCCATGAATGGAGGATGGCGAGAATAGAGTGTTGCGGTGGTCATTATTTAAGTGGAACAGTAATTAAAAATAAAGGAAGTATAGCTAGATTTGTTAATGACACTTACAGGGCGTTACATGTACTGTATACGGTGATTTGAATCCTGATCAAATGTAAAACAAGCATTAAAAGGTCAAATCACGCACAAAACCACTATCAGAGTCATAGTAATATAAGAGGTTCACAATGGGCAGCTCTTGTGGGTTATTTCACTATTTGACACTTGTGGAATAGGCTGCTCTATACTCAGCATATAAGGGGACAAATTTTTCGAGTCTTCAGCTTCCCAGCTCAGGAAGACGTAGTCACAGCCGCTATGGTCTATAATGCATGGAAGACCTTTTTTAACCCCCAGGGTCCCTTCAAAGTGACCACGAAACGTCGTATGTCTGGGATATAGCCTTGGTAGCTCTTTTAGAAAAAGCAGTGCTATAAATCTGATATAGCACTGTGGTTTTAGCGTTATGAGCTGTTATGTGTAGTAACATAGGCTATACTGTATGTACGTGTAGTAACATAGGCTATACCGGTATATACGTGTAGTAGCATAGGCTATACTGTATGTACGTATAGTAACATAGGCTGTACTGTATGTACGTGTAGTATTATAAGCTATACTGTATGTACAATGTAGTAACATAGGCTATACTGTATGTATGTGTAATAACATAGGCTATACTGGTATATACGTGTAGTAGCATAGGCTATACTGTATGTACGTATAGTAACATAGGTTATACTGTCTGTACGTGTAGTAATATAGGCTATACTGTATGTACAATGTAGTAACATAGGCTCTACTGTATGTACATGTGGTAACTGTTGTATAGTTACCGATAATGTACTGTTTTAAATATATTGTCCAAATAAATAATACGATAACGATAAATAAGAGGAGAACAAGACAATAGTAAAAGGGGAGCACAAAAGTCTAACATGTGTACCAATTAATTAAAGTATTTAAAAACCACACCCAATATTTCAATACACAACAATTCCCCCACCTAAGTTACAAAACTAAAATTGTACCTCAACAATGATTAAACTAAGTGAGTATAATGACACCCAATTCAATAATATACCAGTCCAGGGTAGTGTTCCACAGGGTTCCGAGCCCTGGAGGATCGTCGGGGAACTGAGGCTTCCATTGGTGAGGTATCACTATCAGATGAGTGATGGGTATCGGACGAACTCGCCAGACGAGCAGTTGGGACCTCAACATCGGTAGTGTCCATTAAATCGAGGTCTGTGGAATCATCAGTTATAAGGGTGCTACGAGAAGTCTCGTTTGGTGCTCTTTCGTGGCGACTTCGAACATGGTCTACATGTCGACGAATTATACGATCTTCTACTTCGATCTGATATGATAATGGACCTGACACCTGTTTTATCGTCCCAGGAATCCAACCAGGTTTGCGAGAATGGAAATCACGAACATATACTTGTTCACCCACTTTAAAACTACGAGGTGTTACGACACCCCTTTACTCCTTGAACGACCTGTGACCTCGGGATGGACCAGATCTAATGGACTTCTTAGACGTCGAGACATTAAGGCTTCCGCCGGTGCGATTCCAGTGACAGAATGAGGGCTCAACCTGTAGTGAAACAGGTACCTTGATAAACGGGACTGCAATGTTCCTCCTTGGGTCTTCTCCAGTCCTTTCTTAAATGACTGAACCGCTCGCTCGGCCAAGCCGTTTGTGGCGGGATGATACGGGGATGCGAACACATGCTTGATTCCATTTGCTTTACAAAACTCAGCAAACTCCCCACTGGCAAACGATGGTCCATTATCAGTAACGATAGTCCTCGGCAGCCCATGAGTGGCGAATATAACCTTCAGTTTCTCTATAGTAGACTCACTGGTAATTGAGGACAAAATACACACTTCGACCCACTTGGATGTGGCATCAACGAGGACTAAAAACATCTGTCCCATAAAAGGGCCCGCGAAGTCCAAATGTATTCGGGACCACACGAATTCAGGAGGCGTCCAGGAGTGAACTGGAGCAGTCGGGGGAGCAGGTTGATGAACTTGACAGCTCTTTACGAAATTTTCAATGTCTCCATCTAGACCTGGCCACCATACATAGCCCCTTGCTAAGCTCTTCATTCGAGAGGAGCCGATGTGCAAATCGTGAAGTAACTCCAACATTACCTCTCTTCCGGGTGCAGGTATTATCAGGTGAGATCCCCACATTAAACAACCATCCAGAACTGTCAACTCGTCCCTCCTTGTCCAAAAGGGTCTTAACTCACTTTCCCCATCTCCAATACGGGAGGGCCACTGACCAGTGATGAGGAAATGCTTTACTCGTGCTAAGACTGGGTTTTGCTCTGTCCATTTCTGCACCTGTGAGGACCTAATTGGAGTCGACATCATAAAATGAACCAATTGGATATAATCACCGGGCAATCGATCGGAGGATGTTGTGATTGATTGTGGTAGCCGGCTGAGTGCATCAGATGTTACATCCCGGTCGATACTAAATAGTGTATTGGTATGCACTTAACATTAGGGCCCAACGTTGTAGACGTGCGGATGCAGTTGTGGAAATGGCTTTCGAGGGACCAAATAGATGAAATAACGGCTTATGATCGGATCTGATTACAACGGGTCGGCCATATATATAAGAATGGAACTTCTTAACACTGAATATG
>JAYJLX010085579.1:1979-24116 GCA_036873525.1 Chalinula nematifera
ACCAACAAGATTGACCCTGCTGATACCGACAATGACAAAGTTAAGGTGACATTTGAATATAAACTTATTGATGATCTCGCCTTTGAGAGCGCTAGCAACAATACAGCAAGCACTAGTACTGGCAGTATTGATAATAGGAATCCTGGTACTGAGGAACAGGGTAACCTTTGCAGGTATTATGAATTGTTATGCTACATTATTAGTTCAATGGTAGGAACCGTGAAACTTGTTGGTGAATTCCGGCATGACTGCTAATGTGGAGAGAGTACTTTAGTTTTTCAATAGTAATTATATACCTCATGATGAAGTTAGTTAGTTGTTGTTTGGCCAATCTGCATGTGTATATAGCATATCATCATGCGTCTTAGACTAAATTGTAAAAAAAAAACATTCTTAAGGCTGCATGATTTGTCAGATTGAGCTCTTTCAACTGATATTAACCATTTTATACTATTCATTAAAGTCTAGTAACTAAGTACTTTTTTTTGTTATAGAAAAACCCTACAATCAAAATATGATGCCAACAATCACTGCCTTAACTTATTGGTATGCTATATAGTTGTAAATACAGTGGATATATACTATTTCGAATACTGATGATTTTAATTGTATACTTTTTGCTATACAGGTTAATTCAAACGATGATGAGAATATTAAACTTGTTAGACACCCTCTAGTTACCTCACTGCTCTACCAGAAATGGACTATATACGCTCAATTGGCTTTTGCGTTCAACTTATTTCTCCACTTGCTTTATACCCTCTCCCTGACTGTATTTGCCACTACAGTATATCAACCCAGATCAGAAGCATGTATGTATACACAATATTTTAGTGAACTAATATAGTCAGTGTTTGATTTATTCAGGTACAGCCAAGAATTCCTCATCCACATGTGATGCTGGTATGAATGTGTATAATGTATAGGAAGGGATACATGGATTATTTAATTTTTATATACTTAATTTAGCTGATGGTCACTTTGTATCTGCTGGTGTATTCAGTGGTATAGCTCTTGCCTTATCAATCCTCAGGCTGTGTTTTGAAGTGTTCCAGTTGGTTAAATTAAGGCGCAACTACTTTTCCAGTTGGATCAATTACTTGGAGCTATTAATGTGTATTTTTTCAGGGATATTTGTCTTTGTGTATACCATGAAGTGTTTCTGTCCTGCCTCCTGGCAATGGCAGATTGGTACACTGAGCGTGTTCTTTGCTTGGATCGACTTCATTCATTTCTTAAAAATCATACCGCTGTTTGGGATCTATGTTGTGATGTTTGGTACGATAGTAAAGAACTTCCTTAAAGTTGTAATACTAGCTGGTCTCCTCATAATGTCGTTTGCTATTCCGTTCTATATGCTGTTCAATGATCCACTTCTACACAAGGGTCTGGTATGCTATATCAATAGTTTGCTTTCTAAATTTAAGGATACAGTTTATAGCTTTATTATAAACCCATTGCTTTTATATTTTTCTATCTTATTAGCGAACTCCGTTTAATGGTGTTGGAAGGAGTATAATGAAAACATTGACTATGACAACTGGTGAATTTGATTTTGATACTATGTTTCGTCAAGACTACACCGAAGACCCCAGCATACCTTATGGAGTCTCATTCCTATTCTGGATCGCTTTCATTGCCCTGATGCCTATTCTGCTGAATAATCTATTGGTAGATATATACTATACATTCCTGAGTGGTTACTTATTCCCTTGATGTATGTATATAGACTGGTTTAGCTGTTGATGATGTTAATGAAATACGTGAGAATGCTAAGATCAAGACTCTGTGTATATGGGTATGTGGGCTATATAACTATACGTCAGTTCAAGGTTTAACCCTTTATTAACAGATTAATTATTTGCAACTCGTCGAACAAATTCTCCCAGAATATTTTTACCGTAAACACCGGGAAAAGATTAAGGAGGAGTGGAAGATAACATTGGAAGATTTTCATAAGAGAAGTTTTTGGCCTGGTTTTCAATGGTTAGAAGGGCCGTTCAGTTACGTAGAAAGAAACATGTGGTATGAAACACTGGAATTTGATCATTTAGTACACTATGATCATCAAATACTACCAAGTGATGATGCTGCATCACAGGTCAGCCATTACTACTGATACTGTCGCAATACATTATATTATGCGAATATGTGTTCATGTAGTTTAATATATATATATATAATTGTAGAACACTGAGGAGTTATTGGAAGAAGTACGTAAACTTACAACAGAAATGGAGGCCATGAAGAAAAAGTTTATATCAATCGAAGCATTAAAGGTCTATATTGCTATATCATATTAATATGGGAACAATATATATACTTTATGAAATAGGACGCTAATGCTGAGTTGTTGAAACGAGGAGCTCCAGTATGTGGAATAATCACAGAGGTGGAGACCATGAAACCCAAAGTACCTGCTGTACCAAATCATGACTATGCATTAGAGGTATGTATAATTGCTATAATAGTATACGACACAAATTTACTTTAGTATAATTTTTGTCATATTCATATAGGATACTGCACTTATCAGTCCACAAATGATGAGAAGAAAAAGCTTTTGAATAGAAAAATAGACATGCAACATGAATAGTTTAATATTCCGCTGACGTAGCTAATCCTATTTTCTGTGTTTTTATGCCGGCTCTCTGTGCTGCCTTTTTTTAATAGTTTTTAAATCAAGTGTGGTCATAACTATCCTAGCTCTCAGTATGCCCATGCATTTGCAAAGGCATCCGTATGACGACTACAGAAAATGTGACATACACTTACCATCACATTATGTGGAAGAAAAAGTAGTCGCCCGTGGCTTGTAAGCTTGCCAGATAAAGTCAACATGTTGTCTGATTTATGATAAGCTAGACTCTATATTATAGATGATATTATTGTAGATTGGGAATTTTTCATTTCAAAACTTAAACTAAATCTGATCATTGCAAATGGGGCAATTCAAACACTGCACTGCATGGGGTGAACTCTTGCCATCAAAACTATTATCATGTGACATAACTAATGGAGTAATAATTATAATTAGCTTATTGCGTGGGTGGAGATGGATTTTTTGTTTATTTTACACCCTCGACCTCGTTTGTCATCGTTTAATTTCCACCTGATTCATTGACGGAGAAGAAAGCTGGCTTGTAAAACTATATAGCATGGCCACGGGTACAGCAGACACGGAGCTGATCCTAGAAGATACAGATGCCACAACTGTTAGTCATATAGTTGGCCTTTTTTTTTAAAGCTGTAATGACCATTCTGCGCAAGTTCATGGTTTGACCGGGTTTTAGTTGATTTTTGGGGTTTTAGTTGATTTTGACCTTTTATTCGTGTAATGTTATAGATCCACATATCACTTATTATCTAGAAATTGATTGATGCTTGCGAAAAACTAGACTATGAGTGTGCTAAGGATATGATCGATCAGCGTAAAGACAACCCTGAAGCACTGGCAGCATTGGTCAATGAAAAGTCAGTCATAATATTAGTTTAACTATGGTGGTATTCTATTGATAAGCCCCCACACAATACATTGTACTGATTGATTGTGTTTATGATATGATCATTTACTGTAACAGGAACGATATACAGCAAACCCCTCTTCACGTTGTGGCTGCAAACGGAAACATTAAAATACTTGTTTTGCTGAAAGATAATAATGTCAGCTGCTCAGAGCAGGACATAAAGAAGGTAGGTTGAGTGAAATTGTGCATTCGCCATCTTGGTGCTAATCTAAAAAGCAAAAATGTATGGTGGGAGATACGGGCTAGGTTTGCATGAGCGATTTCTGAACAAACACAACTAAGTTATCATAGGTGAAGCACATTTTGCACTAATACATTGAAATACCTTTCGAATCATAGCTAAATCGTCTCTGCAAAGTTGGAATTTTTGGAACTGCCCATTCTGGTCCTTACAAAGCAATGAATTGTTTCGCCATGTTGGTATTATGTACAATTTACGGAAAATTACTAATAGTGTAAACTCGCCCCCACCTCAGTACTACAGGCCCGGGTGGGCGGTCTATATGAAAGCCATGCATTGAGCACGGAGTACCGACAGTGCTGTATATGTGATTATAGCACTACCGGTAACCTTTGATGTGGTGTGTGCACAGTATGTTACGCTTTACCCACCCAAGTATAAAAAAATACACGAGCAATGAAAACGAGGTGACTATAGAGTCTAGTAGAGCCTCAGCTAATTTTTACTTATATTCACATGCAAGTAGCCAAACTCAAGCAATTTTAACGGTAATTTATTGTTTATTTTGGCTCCTTTTTTTTGTTTAATTTTGAATTGGTAATTTTTATTCATACTATATTACATAACAGAAAACACCGCTAATGATTGCTTGTGATAACAACCGTAGTGAGGTGGTACAGGTATTGTTGGAGATGATACCGAAATACAGTGAAGAACTCAATCTACAGTAAGTATTATACTACAATATTACTATACTTTATTATAATTATATTACATAGATCCAAAAAGGGTTTCACGGCACTCCATTTTGCTGCCCTGAATGGCAATGAAGAAATAGCAGCTATGCTAATCGAACACGGTGCTGTTGGGTGGAAACAAGACAAGCGTAAAGTATAATTATTATTAATTTATTAGTATAATTATTTGTTTATAAGGTATCCTGTGGTACATGCATTCTATAGAGGATTCCAATGATGTGTGCTTGTGTAAATGGTCACAAGGGAATTGTTGAAATGTTACTCAAGACAGGAGAAAAAAATTCACCAGTTGTTTACGAAGAAAAAGAAGATGACTCCACACCAACCAATGGTGCTGGGGGGTCCAATGGTACTGGGGGGTCCAATGGTGCTGGGGGGTCCAATGGTGCTAAGGGATCTAATGGTACTGGTAATGCAGGGTCTAATGATGCCACCACTGTGGGGTCTGATAATATGGAGCTCATAACGATAGATCCTGGATCTGAGGAACAGGGTGATACTCGTAATAAAAAACGGAAAAGCGTCAGTGTATTAATTAAAGCCATCAATAGAAAACAAGAGTAAGCTACTGTCATTTACTTGCTTACGCTATTCAATTAATTTCTTTTTTTTATAGAGGCATTGCGATGGCCATTCTTAATAGTATACAGGCTCCAGAAGCTTTAAAATTCTCAATGCTTGACCGTAAAACACACAAGAGGAAGGTAGATGCATTAAGGATGGCAATTAACAGCAGAATGCCTGGTTAGTCTCAATTCTTATGATATTGCTATACTGAATTCACTTGAGTTGATTTTGTTCTCCTACATTAAAAGCCATAACTGAGAGAATTTTCAAGTTTTATACCGACGAGGTTGACCCACGCGATAGGGAATATGATAAAGATGAGGAGAAAGTGACGTTTACGTATAAATTACTTGATGATCTGGCCTTCGAGAGCACCCAGCAATCTCATGCTAAGTTAGTGCCGTATGGTATTAGTATAATGTCTTTATAATGGGAGTCAGTGCTCATAGGCCCTATACCTACTGATGGCATTGTATAAAGCTGCATGTGGTTATATAGTAACACAATGGTCATCATCATACAGTTAATTACACAACTATAGTAATTATGCTATATGTCAGTGGTTTCACCTCTCCTATATAGCTAATTAAACTCAACAACAAGTGTATGAATGTCATTAATGCAGTGGGTGGGTGGGTCATGTTAGCTGTGTTATGACTTGCTGAGTCTTGCTTTCATAAGTGATAAGTGGCTCTGAATTTGATCAATGATTAATATCACATGTATACAGTAGATACTTCATTCATTTTAATTTCTTTTGTTTTGTTAATCGCTATAATGAGGTACTATATGGCACAACACGTTTTTTTTTTTGTTGTTTTTCGCTATAGTAACGAAACCAAAGCTCGAAGATATGATGCAAAAAACCATTGTCTTAACTTATTGGTATATTGTAATTGTAATTGAATAGTATTCTAAAAGTAAATAGTGTAGCTAAAAATGCCATGATTCTATAGGAAATATAGTTGAATTATTAGTTGTGGAGATAGTTATTCGTCATTTTTATTATTTTCTACTGATCAGGTTAATTCAGATGAGAGTGTTAAACTTGTTAGACACCCTCTAGTTACCACACTGCTCTACCAGAAATGGACTATATATGCTCAGTTGTTGTTCACGTTGAATTTCTTCCTCCATTTGTTTTTCACCCTCTCCCTGACTGTATTTGCCACCACAGTGTATCAACCCAGATCAGAAGCATGTATGCATACATGATATTTTAGTAAACGATTATTCAATGTTTGATTTATTCAGGTACAGCCAAGAATTCCTCGTTCACATGTGATGCTGGTATGAGCTAATGTGTATCATGTACATAGGAAGGGATACATGGATTGTTTTATTTTGTGTACTTTTTAATTTAGCTGATGGTCACTACATATCTGCCGGTTTATTCAGTGGTATAGCTCTTGCCTTATCGATCCTCAGGCTGTGTTTTGAAGTGTTCCAGTTGGTTAAATTATGGCACAACTACTTTTTTGATTGGATCAATTACTTGGAGTTATTGATGTGCATTTTTTCGGTGATATTTGTCTTTGTGTATACCACTGAGTGTTTCTGTCCTGCCTCCTGGCAATGGCAGATTGGTACACTGAGCGTGTTCTTTGCTTGGATCGATTTCATTCATTTCTTGACAATCATACCGCTGTTTGGGATCTATGTTGTGATGTTTGGTACGATAGTAAAGAACTTCCTTAAAGTTGTGATACTAGCTGGTCTCCTTATAATGTCGTTTGCCATTCCGTTCTATATGCTGTTCAATGATCCACTTCTACACAAGGGTCTGGTATGCTATCAATAGTTCACTTTTAATGATGCATTTTAAACTATATTACCAGCTGTTTTTTTTATTCTGTCCATCACAGCGTACTCCGTTTAATGGTGTTGGAAGGAGCATAATGAAAACGTTGACCATGACAACTGGTGAATTTGATTTTGATACTACGTTTCGTCAAGGCTACACTGAAGACCCCAGCGTACCTTATGGGGTCTCATTCCTATTCTGGATAGCTTTTATTGTCCTGATGCCTATTCTGCTGAATAATCTATTGGTAGGTATACTTACACTGTATATAATGATTCCTGTATGGTTATTTATTCTCTGATGTATGTATATAGACTGGTTTAGCTGTTGATGATGTTAATGAAATACGTGAGAATGCTAAGATCAAGACTCTGTGTATATGGGTATGTATGGCTATAACTATACGTCAGTTCAAGGTTTAACCCTTTATTAACAGATTAATTATTTGCAACTCGTCGAACAACTTCTCCCACTATATTTTTACCGTAAACACCGGGAAAAGATTAAGGATGAGTTAGAGATAATATTGGAAGATTTCCCAAAAAAAAGGAAGTTTTGGTGTTGCTTCAAATGCTTAGAAGAGCCCTTCCAACGTTTTGTGGACCGAGTAGTGTGGTACAATGCACTGGAGTTGGGTCACTTTGGAACATATGATAACCAAATACTACCCTATGACACATCAAAGGTCAGCCATTACTGAACACTACTGTACTACGTCACAACATGTTCAGTAGTGTACTGTGTGTGTGTGTGTGTGTACTTAAGCTACTTATCATGTACGTATAATAATAGGACACCGGGGAATTGTTGAAACAAGTACACAAGCTCACGACAGAGGTGGAGACCATAAAGAAAAAGCTTTGCGAGGCAAAAGAAGATATTTTACAAATTTCTAATAGAATACCTTCACAAACAGCCTCATAAACTCCGCCTGCATATTTTTCCATATAATTTTTTTTATATAATTATCTTTAACTAACTAGTAACGATAATTTACTAATTAGTTTTAGTTTTTCTTGTTTTTGTTCTGGTATTTTTATTTTATTATTAGTTTTTTTTTTTGTAACCAGGGCAATGCTGAAAAGCTCTCTTGCATATGACTGAGCATTATTGTTTATAATAATTATTTCCCTGGAAAAAAAAAAGGCGTGGTCAATTTGGGAATATAGACGCTAGAATCTACTGGTTGCTAGCTGCTTTTTTTTTTTTTTGTTTTTATACGTTTTACCTGCAGCTAAGTTCCAGTTATACATTTTTTCCTGAATTGTGACGAAACTAGAGCTACTTAGATTTCATTCTGCTTAGCAATGGCTGCGCCTATTGAGTCCTCTCCCTTGCCTAGATCTCTGGGTACAGATCAGGTGGTTTGTTGTTCACCTTTTCATTCCTGGCTAGCTAGACTAGCTTCTTTACTTATTTTATTCTATTTTATTTCTGTTTGCATTCGTAGAATGACAGGGACTTGCTGCTCGAAGCCTGCAACAAAGGTCACTATGAACGAGCAAGGAAGATAATAGATGAAGGCAAGATCGACTGCACCGGCATAGAGTACGTTTATATAATGTAAACACTACGTGTATAATATACTAAGCTATGGTATGTATCACACTGGCTCCCTAAAGGGCTTGTTTGTCGTAACTCCATGTTAGTTTCAGTGTAAAAAGATGCTAGTACCTATAGTAACTTTTTATTATTACTGGTCAGTGAATTATCACCTTATGGTCATATAATGCACATACTATTATGATTTATGCCAGTATGCGCCCTGTACTCACTTCATTTACACTCGTATCACATGTGCAACCATTGCATCTTATTTTTTTCACCTCTTTTGCAATACTGTTACTATATAAAATATTTATTCTGGTGCTATTCGGTATACTATTGACTACTAAGGACGTATCTAACTTGCATATTCAATGTAACCTTATCATGGCACGATTGATGACTGTGCCTCGGTAGCTACTCCATGTGTGGGCTATAGTTATTGTTATATATAATGTACCTATAACTGTGACCTATGTGGATTCACAGGATTTAGTCTAACCCTTGAACCCAATTGATATACCCCCCCCTACTATCACAACCCTCCTAAACTTGTTATATGAATTCTTTTATCTGATAAAAATATATTTTTTACTTTGTTTAAGGAATGAAGAGCAACAGACTCTAGTACATATTGCTGCATCAAAAGGCTATGCTAAATTAGTCAAACTGTTACTTGAAAAAAAAGTGGATTCGTTGAAAATAGACAGAAATAAGGTATGTAACAGTGTGCAGCAACAGTCAGGTCAATCAATCCCTCGTTAATTACTTGTTTCCCACTACATGTGTTTATACATAGTTATTATACTTGTTTATAAATCTACCTTATTATATTATATTATGGACTATTATAATATAGTTTTTTTGCTTTTATTCGTTGCTTTGTTTTTTTTCCTATGATATACAGCAAACGGCATTGATGTGTGCTTGTGATAAAGGTCACTTTAGAGTGGCCAAAGTTTTACTTGAATTAGTTCCAGAAACAAAAGATGTCATCAACTTACAGTGAGTGTGTTTATCAATGATACTAGTATATGTTATCATAACTATGGCACTTTATATAGAGATAGAGGTAAACTGACAGCGCTTCACTTAGCTGCCTCAGGTGGACACTTGAGAATAGCTGAACTATTATTGAAATACGGAGCATCTGGATGCATACAAGCAAGACACCAGGTTCCATCTTTCTCCCTTTCCTCTCTCTCTCTCTTTCCCCTTTCTCTTATTTTCTCTCCTCCTTTCCTATCTTTGTTGATATCAAAGCAATTGTGTTATCTGCCCCTCCCCCTCTTCATCCCAATTGATCTTTCTTTCTCTTGTGTTTTGTAGCGGACTCCAATGATGTGGGCGTGTATCAACTGCCATGTTGAAGTAGTTGAGTTGCTATTAAAGGAGGGTATGGAGGGTTCCCCTGTGACATACCTGGCCCGGAACGCACATGGGGAATTGATGACTGATAGCGACGGTAATAACATGGTTGTCAGTGTACTAATGGAGGCCATAAACAGGGAATTAGAGTGAGTTAATTGCAATATGTATGGCTGCATGTCTAAAGGCCAGCTGTTTCACAATTATATAATTAGTACACAGACATAAGAATAGAATCAAGTTCTATTCTTATGCCAGACTGGTCTCTGTTTATACCGGTAATTGTTTTACATTGTTATTATTTGTTTTCTTTATAACTATTTTAATTAATGCGCACACACACACAGAGAGATTGCAATGGCCATCATGGAGAGCAGACAAGTCAAAGAAGCCCTCGAGTACAAGACAATCATCGATGGAAAAGAAATGACTCCATTACGACTACTATTTCAAAGAATGCCAGGTGAATCAATAATAATTGTACAGTAGCATTTGATAGTCATGGGAACATGCTAATTAAGGCATACATGAGTTTAGAATATGGTACTCATGCATGGAATATTTTACTCTTTGATGCTGGGATAGAATCCTGCATGGTTTATTCCACTGTATAACAAAATAATCGTAATGGGTCAAACGATCCATGGAACATTATTAAGTAGCATTATAATCTAGCTAGCTGACTTTATGTTGTATTAAAATACACTATAATTATACTATATACATTGCTGTACTCTTTCTTATTATATAATTATATTAGAGGTGGCTGAGAGAGCGTTTGTGTACTGTACCGACCAACCAAAACCTGAAGATCGCGGAAATGATCGCTTCAAATTTGACATAAGTTTTAGATACCACTTTCTAGAAGATTTTGTGCATGAGAAAGATAGCAAGTCTTGTTATGGCTCAACGGAATCATCAACACCAATTGAACAGAGATCACTGATAGCCAATGCGTTAGTGTAGTAATCCTGGTGTTTATCTATAACTCATATTGTCATTTACATTTAGAGATGTTGAGCCTGTTCCCCCCACATTACCCCCTTGGAAACCAACCCGATATGACAAGACAAACCATTGTTTGAACGTTTTGGTGAGTTTCTCATTGCCAGCTATACGAGCTTAGAGTGCACATGCATGGACAATAGGAAAGCTACTTAACATAAATTATTGATTAAATTGAATTGCATTTGTGGTTGTATACGTTCTTTAATTATTGTTCCAAATAAGGGAATATGATATATAGTATAGTTGTTACATTAATGCTATATAATAGGTCAATTCCCGTTTAGTTTTTATTTGTGGCTATATTATAGTATATGCTATAGTGAACCCACACCCATTACATGGTTATTGTAATAATGTATGTCTTTGTCTCCAGATCAAATCCAAGAGCAAAGTATTGGTCAGACACCCCATCGTAACTACTTTATTATACCAAAAGTGGAATAGACACGCACGATATTTCTTCATTGTGGCCTTCCTGTTCCATACTTTGTTCGCTGGTTTGTTGACGGCGTTTGCCCTCTTGACACTCCAACCAATGTCAAGCATTTGTGAGTTTTAATTAAAGACATTTATGTCGACCACTGTGAATTTATTCCCCCTCCCCCCCCCCTCCCCTCCTCCCTCCCCCCCATAGGTATTGAGGCCAGGCACTATAACAATGTGACGTCCTGTGGGGTGCATGGTATGTACGTTATTATGTGGATTTCTATAAAATTGCATTATCCCCTCTTTCCTCCCCTCCTGGCCTCTTCTTTATAGATAAGGTGATGGGTAATTCTCATGCTATTATTTCAGTGGGCGTGATCGTAATCATCATGGCTGTGCTGAGGTTACTATTCGATGGATTATATCTCGTTCAACTGAAACTGAACTACTTCAAGGATTGGATAAATTATTTGCAGATTTTAGAATTCACTGGTTCTATCATATTCGTATTCGTCTTCACTACCAAATGCTTCTGTCCGTTTCCGTGGCAATGGCAGATTGGCGCAGGCTGTGTTTTCCTGGCTTGGATAGACCTGATCCTGTTCATCCGTTTGATTCCAGCCATAGGTATCTATGTTGTGATGCTGCTGAAGATTTTCATGAACTATCTTAAAGTGGCAGCCTTGGGAATATCTCTTGTGTTAGCCTTCACTTTCCCATTGTACATGTTATTCCATGATCCACGCTTGGAAGACAATACTGTAAGAATAGATAATAATTAATGATATGCATACATATGCATGTGCATGTGTAAATGCTACAATGAAATCAATGTATGCTTTGTGTTGTGTTTCTGTATTGTGAGTATAAATTCTTCTATTTTCACAGCGAACTCCGTTCAGTAATCCCGGTGAAACTTTTATAAAAACCCTGACCATGACAACAGGTGGAGTGGATTTTGATGCGCTCTTTAAACAGCAGGGCTCCTCCTCCAGTGAAGGGACTGTGCAGTATGTGTGGATGTCCTACCTCGTCATTTTTCTGTTTCTAGTATTAATGACCATATTGCTGAATAACTTGCTGGTATGTGTGGACTGCACTGTCGTAACTCTCAGCTTTGGTTACATCTCACGTGTACTGCTTATAAAGCCAGATTTACAATTAATGTTATGTATTGACCAGACTCCGTGTTGATGCTAGATGGATTTAATAGAATCCTAGTCTACTCAAACGTTAAATTTAGGCCAGATCAACCATGTTGCATTGTAAATCAATTCCTTAATGAATGTATGAGAATTGAATGAAGGATTAAAGTTGTGCACGCTACTACGCTGTATAATATACTATTCTTACAGTCATTATGCATGTGATTATTGTGTATTTTGTCTTATTATTCAGACTGGTTTAGCTGTGGGCGATGTCAACCAAATCCAGGAAAATGCCACCACTAAAACTCTCAGTCTATGGGTAAGCAGAGAATATGATATAATATGGACTATATAATTTCATTGATTGACTGTGCCTGAATGTAGGTTGAGTTCATAATGCAGTGTGAGGAGATGCTTTTGGGATTGGGGTTTCTAAGGAAACCAAGTGATTCAACGATGCATTTGAATAATCTAAAGGAATTCCCCAACATGGTCACTCGCAGATTCTGGTTCAGTGCATTGCGACTTGATTTCTTTGAAATATATAACAACCGAATAATATCTCCCGATGTGTCTAAGGTTAGTAACATCAATCTCTAATACATATTTGATATAATAGCTGCCTACACTGCACGATTCACTAGCTGTTGATACATTAATTGTATGTTGTTATAGTTTAATGAAAAACTAATGAAGAAGGTCAATCATTTGTCGGCTGAAATGGATAATATGCAGGACATGTTAGATGACTTGGTACTGTCGTAACCACATATAGTATGCGATAGGAACATCACTTGCCATATACGCTACTAATGCTATAAGTATATTATATTAATACAACTCGTATGTAGAGGCTAGTCTACCATAAATATAAAATTGGTTTTTGTTCTATATTGCTACACATAATTATTATAAAAGAATTAAAAAAAATTACAATAAATCAAATTCTAAGTGTTGTATCAGTTCTAATATCCGTTCTTCTTCACCAAGCTCCATTTCTTAGCTTGACCGTCTGCTCTATAAAGCTACAGTGGCTGGCATATAACTTAATACCAGCACTGGCCTCAGTCCATGCGATGTCTCCAGCGTCATCTCCAGCCTGGAGTTTAACATGAGCATAGCTTTCACCTAAACACATGAACATTAATGGATATGTAAGCCATAATGAATATGTATGCACATCAATAGCTGAGCATTAGTTGTATGCACAGCAATACCTGTGTCATCATGGAAGTTCATGGCTACTGTCTCCATCCATGCGTTGTCAGTGTTGCGAGGATCATCACAGTATCCAGCATACACCTATTACAATACGAACCACACTATATATTACTGACTATTGTCATATGGTGCAGTGGCCATATGAATAGCATGACCCTCCCCTTCCCTCCCCTCTATTCCTATATATATCCCTCTTTGATCTCTCCTCTTTGCATACCTGTACACCATTCTTGAACATTTCGTCAATCTTTGTCTTTATTTGTTTCTTCTCCTCTTCAGTTGCCTCTAAACTGTTCATGGCTTCCTCACCAAACTCTTTCTTTAGAGTAGCAGAGACGGTATCTCCAGCTTCAACCATACCCTACAATGATAGTAATAATAGTTATATTAATGTAATAATAGTTATATTAATGCAATAATAGTTACGGTCAGTGGGGTTGAAGTAAAACATAGAACACAATAGGTATATTAGTCAAATTGTTAGTTAGCAAAACTTCTTCATTTTTTATTGCAATATGTTTTATATAGTTTTAACCACTTTGAAAAGCTGATTTCAATGGTACAAGTCCCGTCTGCATATCTTGTAGCATCACGGAGTTATAAAAGCTACTAGTCAATGTTAACATACTATAGTGCTTAACCATTGCTAAGTGCTTAACCATTGGTGAGTAGGGCTATGAATATCATTAAGTGATGTCACTAAGCCAAACCCACAATAGGTTTTGTCACTAAAAAAGCAGTTCATATAAAAGGAGCACTGAACTGTATAGGTTGTGTGGTGGTGCAGTCTGGGTATCAGACTACATGGTTTGCGGGGCACTGTGTGCTTTACATACATTGTGTGTAAATGGCCTGGGGTCTACCTGCAATTCCTCCCCATTTATACTGACCGGAAAGACCGGAGAGGGTCTGCGGAGTATAGTGGTCTGAAGTAATCAGCCTGTATCCAACACGGTGACCTTGTATCTCTTTGAGTTATTTGATGTGATCGTTGGATCATTATTGGGTGCTCTTGCGGATACACCCCCTACACATACGACACCCACTGAATAGATAGTCAGTAATGGCTGAGTCAGTAATGACTGATCGTGGGATTTTTTTTTGTTTAATTTTAAAAAAATGTTTCTTTAAGCTATTTATTCTATCTCATAGAATAAATACAGTACACTTTTTTTTCACTAAATTAACTAGAGCTATGCAGCAAAATTTTTAATAAACCAGTACTTAATTCAAAAGTTTCAAGTAAAAAACTCTAGCATGAATAATGCAAAGCTGCATTTCAATGTGTGGATGTGTATATCATCGGTATGGTTTGTGGTAGATCTATTATTGCATAGCGTGGTGAAGGTTTGCTCTTTACTGCACTAGTTATAACCTTTTTAGCAGATTTTTGTAAAGTTTTACTTTAATCTAAAACAGCATATGTAAGGGTTGACCGAAATCAATTATGGAAAAAAAAATTCTGACTATACTTTGTACACTCAATTAAGTAGCTATGCTTACAAATGCTCACCTAACATAATACAATACAGTTGTCTAATTATGTTTCGCCTTTAGACTATCAATACTGGCTCACCTAATTCTAATTAATGCTCTCCTCCCCCCTTTGTCCCTCCTCCCCCCCCTCTTCTTACCCCGGGTATGGCCCATTCTCCATTATCCTTTCTCTTAATGGCCACAAACTCCAGCACAGGTTTATTATCTCTGAGGACTTTATTCCCAGATGAATCACGCTTCCATCTAGAATAGAAGAACAAGAGTATCAATGAAATATAGAGGGATAGGAGGGGGGGGTATAAGGGGTCATCAAACAAACCTTGTAACGATTGGATCAGCTGCGTGGTTAGGTCCCCATTTACCCAGTAATCCACGTCCCACCATTCCTGTTCGTCCAACTGGATTCCTAAACCACACCCACGCACTTAATTAACAATAATAATAATACTTATATCTACGTTACCTTGGGACACCGCCCACAATCAAATATTCACCGATATGACTTCGTCTATTTGTTTTACCATCTAATTCGTTGAATTTCAAAGAGACGTCAGAAGTATTTCTACAATGGTCATATAAAAATTGATTATGTTTAAATACATTGATTACATCATAATACCGTATGTCCGGATCCGCCCATACCGGACCCTTGGCCACCACGGGCGCTGTGTAGTCAACCGGAGTGTACTCCGGCCATTCTGTAGACCAGCTCACTTTATCATCGGGTACCTGGAACCTGTCGACACCTCCTAGGTATTGCGTTCTTGCCTTATAATGGATGGATAGAGATGCTGACGTTGTACTGGCCATTTTAAGGGGACAACTTGACAAAATTCCAAGGACAAAGTTGATCTTATTCATCGGAAGAAACGGGTTAAAAAAAAATGCTTAGTCGATCTAGTTATTACTTGAATAAATAAATTAATAGTAAATTAACTGATATGCTCAAAATATAGAGTGCTCAAGTTTTGTGAACAACTCTCTCCTTTACTCTAGTTTATTGCCTACTGTCCAAGAGAATTTCTAACATGTCTGGCCATTCTCTCTTGTATGTGACTGATGTCTGTGTATCTGGTTTCAAAAAGATCAATAAAAGCTATGTAAGTCTATCATTTTGTGCACTGAGAGATCCAATGATTTGATCATTATAATCATGCAATACTTATATATACAGGTTTATATAATCCAGACTACATGGTCTGATGGAAAGAAGTTTGAACTTTACAGAAAATATGGAGATTTCTTTTCCTTTCAGGTCAGCCCTTCATGCATGCATCTCTATAACTATGTAATACATGCTTATGGTACTATCATCTGTACTATTTTTGCATCGATCATCATCATCAGTAGTTTAAATGTGTGTATTTGCATGGTTTTATAGCCAGTTCTAGTTCAATGCAGGACTGTAGACATCTATCTGTATTGTTTAATTGTGTATTTGAGCTGCTGGAACTCAGCTTAGCTACACTGATGTCATGGATATCCATGTTGATGTGTGCAGTAGGTCGGGAAATTCTCACAACTGCTAATTTTCATGAGTGCTAATTCTCGCGAATTATTAATCAGTTATTAAGTGTTTATACAGCTGTAATATTACTGTTATGCCACATGTACAGTATATACAGCTGTACCTACTGCTGTAACATAGCTATATAAACACTTTATAACTGAATAATAATTCACAATTTAGCAGCACTCAGCGAGAATTTCCACCTACAGTATTAATTTTGCAGAGACACTTTAAGCCATTCCTAAGTTTATTATGTGCTCTTGAATAGGATTCATTGTTGAAAGCATTTCCCAAAGAAGCAGGTCGATACGATGGCAGAGATAGGAGAATACCGTATCTGCCCGGTGAGTAGACCATTAAATTGTGTCATAATTATTTATAATACTGTAGGCCAGAGAAATTCTGATGATACTACTGCTCTGTATTATACTATTGTAAATAATTTTAATGCCCTTTATGCCATATGCACAGTATGTATAGCTGTATTTACTCACTGTATGGCAAACATACCTAGTACCTGCATACATTATTAGATTGGTAATTTCATAAAGCATTTCTTTGGTGTCAGCTGACACTGATGTTGTTCTTTTAAGCATTATACAGTTGATATTGAATTATTTAATTTTCTGATGCAATACTGACATAATTGTATAATTATTATATCAGTATAGTCATAAACAAGTTATACACATGGCCCGCCTCTGGTTGTACATGCACGTATATGGGTACGGAATGTATGTGGGCTTAATTGCTTGTTATTTATATTAATTCTATCTGCTTGTTAAAATTTCCAGCTGTCGATAATGCTTTCAAGATATTCGGGCGGACTAACTCTGAGGCTGTCTTGCAGCAGAGACTCGTGACAATCAACCATTACTGCAAGGTTAACATATATATTGGCTGGCATATGCTATTATTGTTCTTTTCTATTCACTTCGGCAGACCGTTCTAGTGAAGCTGGGGGACCATATCACCCAATCTGATTTAACCTTGAGTTTCTTTAACCCCACCAAAACCGACAAGCAAACGAGCAGGTCAGCCAGGGACATGAGCATTATCAAAATAGCAGTTCAATATGTACAGTGGAACCTATTCCTGAAGGACATACAGAAAATTAAAAATGTCCATATGTATAATGTGTACCTATATTGAGAGATACAGCCTTTATGGAAAAGTGTCATAATAATTACTTTTATTTGTTTGATTCGATTTATAATATAGATTGGACAGACCAGCTACTCTTCACCCTCAGAAAATTCCAACCGGTATATTAAAACCCGTTATTATACATCAGTACATAAGTTGCTATGACCATATGTAAACTATAGGGAATCTCATGGAAACCTATGTCCTACTAGCAGACTATGAAAGCGATCCCAATAGACCACATCAGCTGTCAGCTAATGCCAACGAAGAGATTAAGGTCATGAGGAAAGATGAGTCAGGTGTGTTGGGTATGTGGGAGAAGGGGGGAAGGGGGGGGGGGGGGGAGAATCATATATTGCAACTTCAATTGGATACTTGCTGTGTGGTAAAGGAACCAGGTGCTGCTGTATACATTTCATTCATTTCACACTTAAAATGCTCAGTTTGTTTGCTTTTGTGCAGTACATATATTAACCCTTTAACCACACCCCCTTATATACCCTCTATGTTGCTATAGCAACTATGTACAGACATAATTTGCCACATTGTATGGTGTATTATATTTCGTTTTTGCATGGTTTATTTGTATTTAGGATGGTCGCTGTGTTCCAAACCGTCCACTGAAGAAGTTGGTTGGATTCCGTCATCATATCTTACGGAGAAGATTGATTTTGATAAGATAGAGCTAGGATTCCCAGCTGAGGTACCGACAGTATCTGATGGTCAGTATAATTTCCATTCAACAGTAATGTACTCATATAAGGGTATATCCTAACAATATATTAGAAATAACCAGCAAAGTGGGGTCAAGAATGAGATATGATAAAGCAGAGCAAAGCTACCTTGAGAAGTTTCTAGCCATCGATGAATATACTAGTGAAGAAGAGGGACAGGTTTCTTTTCCCAAGGACGCCATAATCACTGTCATTGATAAAGACGAGGACGGTATGCTATAAAATTTAGAATATATTATCATCATTCACAGCACACCACTATATCCCACACATCAACGGATTGGTCATTTGCTTGCAACATGGAAGTTCGTTAGCATGCAAAACTTGAGAGAATATAATTATGCTGGTATATATTGTAGTGATATAAGTACTAGAACAGTGTAGAGGAATGCCACGTTACATTCATTACATATAATGCTGTAATTCTGTTATATAATGGTGGCTGTATTCCTCATAATGTTCATAGGATGGTGGTTTGTGAATTATAAAGCAAAAGAAGGTTGGGCACCGTCATCATATTTGGAGCCAGTTAAAGGCCAATCCACTCTCCTGGCTGATGAACTCGATGAAGTATACGTGAAATCTACTCCTGCTGATGATACTTTGCCAAGTCTAAGTAAAACCACTAAAGAAGGTATGCGTAATATTATACTTGCATCATGTGTGAAACTATCTGTTTTTCGTTGTATGTTTGGTCAAGGTGATAATGGAGTATCCATTAGTGCACCATCCAGCAATGGAATGGTGTCCCAAGTACCAGTAGTTGTTGGAGAGGCTGATCATGAGGTATTTTATGTGAAGTGTGGTTATCAAGCTGTACAAGAAGATGAACTGTCACTGTCTAAAGGAGCTGCAATTGAAATATTGAATAAATCTGTTTCAGGATGGTGGACTGCAAGGTATACTCTGACCCTGATCATGTGTTGTATATACTGCCAAGTATACATGTGACCATTCCACAACTATGTAGATGTGGAAGTAGGGTACAGTGTCAATTCAAATCAGCAGCAAATTCCGCTCATAATAGAAGCCATTGTATACTATAAATAGACAGTAAGCATCCGTTATGATCTATTTTATGACAGCGACTTCCAGGAATGACGCCATATAGCTACCATGCACCTAACACCCATAAATACTTCTAATTATAGTTGCAATCGCATTGCTTATCATGCATATAATAGATAAAGTGTTGCATTGATGAAGGTTATAGTATAAACAAGTATATAGTCACTGGGTCAGTAATGATGTAGTCAATATGCATGTAGAGTCAGTCAGGCACTTATTGGTATATAGATGCATGACGTTAATGTATTTAATAATGCCACATAACTAGTGTACTGGTTGGGAATAAAGGGTGTGGTTTATTATGGTTAATATAACTCATATCTCATTAATATTCATGACCACCTCATTAATATTCATGACCAATTTTTATTAGCATTAATTTATTATCTCATTAATCACTAAGCAACGGATAATTATTTTTACTGTGCCAATTTGAATAAAGGAGGGCTTTGGCCAAACGAATATATGAGATGATTATATAGACATATGAAACATGACCACCATTAACGGTTTTAGCATCTTCATGTATACGGCTACATATGCCTTCCTCAGTGCATGGCTGCCTCCCTCCCTCTATGTTAACTATGCTATAATTAATTAGCCGTTCACATGAAGTTATGTTAGGATGAGCTGTTCTGTTTTCCCAACAAAGTATATCAGCAGCCGGTCTCCCATTATTGCTATGGATACGTATTAATATTGTGTTCTAGAAACACTTTGTACGTATAAATATATTATAATAAACAGTGCAGGGCCCAATCATAGATACATGTATTAGATTACAAAGGAGAATTGGAAACTCTAAAATTATGCAATGTATAAGAGTAGGAATTCAGTGTTGGTAGTCCACAAAAAATTATTACACAATAACAAAGTATGCGAGATATTACAGAGTAAGCAAAACAAGTAAATGGGCCGCATTATTTTTAAAAATTTACAAAGTATATGGTTCAATTTCCACGAAAGCAGAGTTTCCAATCCCTACAAAGTAACGCCAATGAGATATATACGTTGATACTGGATTACATTGCATAAAAAAAGGGAAATTGCCCACACAATTTACATATGCATTAGCTAGTGTTAATATTGCATTCGATTTGTGTCAAAGATCACATTGATTTACACTGATACTAATATTCCTTTTAGCTTTCTATAAGCAATATATAATGGCATATAGATGTAGTGAGAATGGCTTCTATTAGTTAATTAACATGTACATGCTCTAATAACTGGATATAGGTGAAATATACACGCCACAGATGGTTATATTTCCCGCCAAGGATGGTTATATTTCCCGCCATGGACGGGGTTGCTTTTCCCGCCACGGATGGTTATACTTCTCGCCACAGATATGAAGCAATTAGTAATTGTAATAGAGCAATATCAATGTGATCAGCATTTAATCAACCCCTCTTTATCCTCTTCCTTTCTTCTCTTGTATTTGAGTTGGCACAGTAAAATATTCATTTTCGTCGACGCATACTGTATTTTTGTCAACTATTATTCCCCCCTCTCTCTTAAATAGTATCCCCAATCACTGAATAATTACTTATTATTTTGTGTGGTAAATCGTAATATGTTTCTATTCCGTGTTTTGCATGACAAGTATATCATAATATTTCTGGTAAAAAACATTTCCATTGTTATTAATACATGCTTCCCCGACTCCCACACACTGGGCTATACCTTTGATCATATGCTGTAGTAGAATTCCTTGTATTTCAATGTAATCCATGGAACACTAACCATCCATGGTATGAGGTAGATATGACCATAGCATATGTCTGCATGCCTATGTTTGTGTATAGACAGGGTAACTGCTACCAGGTATTCATTAGTAGCGTGTGTTGATACAAGGATGGTATGAGGTATATATATAGTCCCTGACGATTGGTTATATCAATATTCTCCCTTTTCATCATTCAGCCCTCTCTACAACAGTGGCACAAAAAAATATAATGTGACACGTACTATCATAAACACAAAGCACACATAGACAGGTATTATACATGCATGGGCATATATGGCATGTACATAGTGTAACATATATACCAAGTATTTATTAGTTATGGTAGCGTATGTTGGCTGGTTATATAGTAAATGTGTATAATTCAATTTTAATAATAGATTGAATGGTCGAATTGGAGTAGTACCCGCTACGTTTCTGTCCTCTGAGCCCGTACGAATCACTGGTACTGGTTCCGATAAAGCGATGAAATTCACCTCCCTGGGAGTATCGATTGATAAACCAGTATGTCTAATACACTGTAGGGAGGTGTGTATGTGTTGGGTTTACATAATGTATATCTGATCTCTCATTATGTATGCAATATTTAATAGTATATGTTACAAACAGTTCATTCATTTTAATTGTATTAATGATATTAAGTGCCGGAAATATCATGCTTGTAACTATATGTGCATATCTTAGCTTCAATATAGAGACCAATCCGCATGGATTATGTTACAATTGAAAGTCAATGTTAAAGAATATGTAGTGTAAAAGTTAAACGAATCAACGTTTTACGTTGCATTATTCTTTAACATTGACTTTAGGTGTTAACATAGCTTGTGTGGATCTGGCTTATATGCACAATATCCTAAATACATAGTACTCTTTATCAATATA